>RCUC01109677.1:0-11566 GCA_003697995.1 Taxidea taxus jeffersonii
GGCACTGCATATGACCTCAACTATTTAATAACAAAGGGGCCACCTCCAAATTTCATATATCTCATCAGACTTATGTAACTTATTTTTTAACTTATTATTTTTTTAACTTTCATTTATTTATTTATTTATTTTTGAGAGAGCAGGGGAGGGGCAGAGAGAGAGAGAGAGAGAGAGAGAGGGAGAGAGAGAATCCTAAACAGGCTCTATCCCCAGCAATGTGGGGCTTGATTTCATGACCCTAAGATCATTACCTGAGCTGAAATCAACAGCTGACCACTTAACCAACTGAGCCACCCAGGTACCCCAAACTTGTGTAACCCTTTAAGTCACTAACATATACCCCATCATGGTGCTTGAGAGACATTTAAAAACATATAATAATTTTTAAAAAAAGAAAATAGAAAACCCCCACTCCCTCCCAACTAATCAATCAACCAAGTAAACAAACAAATAGGTGTTTAGGATTTACTAGCAAGACACTATACTTCTTTTCACACAGACATCATGCATATAAGGGGGGAGGATACAGAGATGTGGATATTTCCCTCATATAAGAGGACAGGAAACTAAGATGGGATTGTGAGGTTCAAAAGCCAAGAAAGAAGGGGATAGGGAGGAAGAAAATAGTTCTTCCATTTGGCCATGTTGAAGAGGGAAATGGTGAGGAAGAAAACTGGGGAGTCTTGAGGGGTTACTGTTTTCTCCAAATATCAACTGATTATATTTGAATATACTGAAGTCAAGCTTTTTTTTTTTTAATAGGCTCCACGACCAGCATGGAACCCAACGCAGGGCTCAAGTTGGGGTTCAAACTCACAACCATGAGATCAAGACCTGAGCTCGTATCAAGAGTCAGATACCCAACTGACGGAGCCACCCAGGCACCCTTCAGTCAAGCTTTTTAATGATGGCAGAAACATAACCAAATAATGTTGGGGGTGTTCACAGTCTTTGTTTGTCTTGGTCCATACTCTCCAAGGCCGTTCTTGAATGAAAAGACTGTTGGCTCCACAATTTCCTTTGGATCATTAGAGCTGTTATCTGGGGTTTGATTTTGGAAAGCAAGCATGAACAGAAGCTGAAAATATTATTATGGGGTTGTGGGGCAAGGGGAGATGCTCTGTGGATTTATAGATCAAGGCCACAGGAAGTATTATTGTCCCCTGTCTTTCTTCACAATTGATGAGGCCCATAGGGAAACTGTAGTTTCCCTACAGCCAAGCTTCTGTCAAACAGGAATAAAAAATGAGGAGATGAGTCCAAGTCATATAACTCATGAAGAGTAAACAGGGATGCGATATTTGACATTTTCTCTGTTTATCGGCTGAGCACCAATCAGATCATGACTGGCAGGCAAATAACCCAACTCTAGTCTCTTTTCACGGTGAGTATAAGAACTGCTAATTTTGCCAGGCCTCTGCCATTGCACTGCCTCAAATGGGGGCTGGCTGGGGAATTACCAGTGAGTAGTAGAAGAGTCCACAGGTGTTTCCACTGACTGCACATTCCCCCAGAGAACAAGTTTGGTGTCTTGGTTCCATCCCTCAACTCAAATGTTATTTCTGATCTTATTAAGGGATAACTTGAATAATCTCCTGAAATATGTAGTTTTTATTTCTCAGGATAGGTATCTTTGTTTTGCTTAGATTTAAGATGAATAAAGCCTTGGTTTTATACAGACATTTCAATCCAGCTTTTCCACAGATAAAAATACTCAAGTTATATCTTAATAAATTCCAAGATTCGTAAGCGTGAAGAGCATGGCTTTGAGGTCGGATAAATCATGGCCTAAATCTCAGGTGTCCTTTTTTAGGTAACTGACTTTACTTACCTACCTGAACCTCAAATTTCTCTTTTGCAAAACAGATACTAATGTATAGAAAAGTACTTCATACAGGGCCCTGTGTACGCTATTTTAAAACATATTTTGTTTATTTCTTGATTCTTGTAGGATTTCTATATGGTTAGAACAAGACTGATGTTTTTAAACCACATGCTAAGAAAAAGTGGGCTGACCTATGAGGATTGGGGGTTGGGGTAGGTTGGAGAGTGTGGGAACTGTCCAATGAAGGCAGCTTCTACTTAAATTATACTAGTTATTATATGGATAAATACAGGCTCAGAGGTGCCAGATTTATTGAATATTAACATCTGACACACTACACAAAGTGAAGTGTTAAAGGAGATGAGGGTGGGGCCAATACAAATATCTGTGTGTGGATGTTTCCAATTTTGAAATGAAAAAAGAGAAATCTGGACTCTCATGTGAGATCTTCTAATTAAAAATTACTTCACAAAATATGTCAACAGGCCACATTTATGCATCAGATAGCCAGTTTGTGGCTTCTGTAAAATTCAATCTACCATCCATTTATTATTTGTTTCCAAAGCAAAAATGTCTATGCTACATTTTATGGCTACTTTAACCCTCGCAACTCTCTCCACCCCCTTTTCCATCTTCCTTTTTGTTTCCATCTTCCTTTTTGTTGGCGAACATCTGATACAGCAGATTCTCATGCCTTTTTGCTAGAACCCTTATGGTGCATGTTTATCATTTCATATCTGAATGCTGATCCTGTCTCTGCTGGAGCCAGTATTTGGATTTTCAGGAATAGGACTTGGGCAATACTTTGTGGAAGATAGAAATTTGGGTGGACGTTGTGTACTGCCTCCTGGGTTTTATTTTTCTGGAATTATTTTAGGTATAATTTGCCTTGGTTATTTACGCAGTAAACTTTACTGATTATTTTCATTATCACTGAATATTATCTAGTTGGATACTTAACAAAAAGGGACCAGCAATATGCCTCTAGCTTGCTGGGTTGTGGTTTACTTTCATTTAGTTGTTACTAAATGTACTGATGGATCTAATTATCCTGATGCCATCAGTTCCCTATATTATGGGTTTTGTTTATTGTTCTAAGACCTTTATGTTATATCAGCAGATTATATCCAAACTCCACTGGCATATTATTGTCCCTGAATCAGCTGAGTAGTTATGCCTTGAAAATTTATACCACTTAAAAAAAGAAAAGGAGTCCATATGTTTTTTCCCAGCTCCACTAGCTTTAATTGGATCAAAAATGGAAATGTTTATCATACTCATCTCAGAGAATGATTGATGGCACTCATGTTAATACAGGTTATATTCCATTATAGTAATTCTCTTGCCAAAATAAATTTCTGTATAAGAAAAATTATTTTCAGTCCCCAGCATACAAGCATACCTTCAAGGAATGTCTAATTTACTCACTCATTGGGGAAGGAATCAAGGAAGATTTGACATTTGAACATGGTCTTGAGGGATTAGAGAACTGATAAAATTTAGGCTTTAGAACGGAAGGGAGAAAGGACCTTGTAGGCTGAAGTGACATGTCGAGCAACACATCAAATAAAAAAAATCACAACACTGAAAGATTTAGCAAAATCTTTTTTGTTTGCTAAGTTCCAGTCCAAGTAAAATCTTCTTTGAGATGCCAACCACAAACACTTCCATACTCCCTGCTGCAATGCAGAATTAATTAGCCTGCCCCCTGATTAGAGCTTCTATCTCACTATCTTCCCTATAGTACTTATACTGTCCTGTAATTGATTCCATGCTTGTCTCCATGGGAGTTGATGCCTTACTTGAGGATGAAAACCTCATATCCCACCTCTCAGTGTAAGACTAACAGTAGTATAATTTCAAACATTTATTAAATTACTACTCTGTACCATGCATCGTGCTAAATAGTTTACATACTTACATGCCAGATAACCCTCACTATGTTATTCTATGTTATGAAAGGTGCTATCACTTTCACCATTTTACAAGTGAGGTAAATGAGTACTAATGGGGTCAAGATACTTGCCCTGGATTCCATTAGTGAGTGGCAGAGCTGGGATACAATGTAAGCATGTATGACTCCAAGGAACATAATCTTATTCACCGTGATGCTTTGCTTCCTATTCCTTAGCACGGTGTCTGGTACCTTCGAAGCACTCAAGAACTGTGTGTTGAATAAAGAAAGGAATGCATGATAGACAGTGTTTCAAGTATATAACAGAGAAAAGTCTGAAAAAACTTGCATGGTTTCCATGTGGTTAGAAAAAAAAAATCTGTTAATCAGTGAAAAACCTTCATAGTGTTGGCAAAATAAACAACCTCTTGGAGTTTTCAAAATGGGATTTGCCTTATATGTGTTTAAAGTAGAAAGTCCTCGGGGCATCCTTGCAAATGTGCATCCGCCCAGACTTGAAAGGCAAGTCCGTCCAATCCTTCTAATGTAGGACCTAGACCTACTACAGAGGCACCACATCACCTTCCTAAACAATTTCATCAGCATCATCCCTGAGCCTCATTTACTCTTAAAAACGAAGAAGGAGCCCTTACAACCACTTTCTGGAACACGGCCCAGTTCCCAACAGTGCCTGCTGCACTCCCTGTGTTGCTAAACTCCCCGTGACTTGCACACGTGCTCAGCACAGATGACAGCAGGGATCGCAAGCACTGCTGTAGGGGGTGCTGAAATGAGGAAAACATAGGCAGGATGGGCAGAAGAAACAAGTTAATGGACAAGTTGGGGCCAGACAAAGGTGAGTAGGACACAGCAGGGAAACCACAGCAGCACCAGTAGCAACAGTGGGTGGCGGCAGACTAATCTGTTGTAGGTTTTACTGTCAAGAGGGTTTGGCAAAACTTCCATAGCTAGAGGAGGGATTTCAAAGGTGGAGTCAGAACACTAGAGGTCATAGTGACCTGTTCTGTGAAGACAATCTGAGGCTGTTTCTGCACAGCTTAGCAACTGCGAAGTCGGCCTGGCTTGACAACTTTAAAGCATACTCCCCAAACAATCTATTATGTTCAGGTGCTCACTGCTGGTAAGTAGGTGAATGCATACAATATCTTTTGTAATACAAGCATCAGGAATGGAATAATGAGTCATGCACTTCCCAAATTTGTAACTTACCCATCAAAACCCATGTAATGATTGGCAAATTTGCCTGAATGAGCCATCCAGTGGTTTCTGCCTCTTTCTTCTTCTACTTAGATCTCTTCTTTTCCTACTATGTGTTCTGTACTATTGAGAATGCCGGGTATAATGTTAAAGCACTGGACGTTTTTGTCATATGTCAATAGGTCTCAAGTTCCTGAATGAGAATTTTCTCAAAATACATTATAATGGGATCATATCATACATTTGACTTATTCCAATGTATATAATGTAATTAAAAATGCATCCTTTGAACATTATATCAAAAACTAATGATGTACTGTATGTTGGCTAATTGAATTTAAATAAAAAAAAATAAAACAACCCCCCCAAAATGTATCCATTTACCTACAATTCGACAACACAAAAACAAATAGCCTGATTAGAAAATGGCAGAGAACTTGAAAAGAACTTTCTCCTAAGCAGATACACACATGACTAAGAAGATGTTCAATATCACAAGTCATTAAAGAAATGCAAATCAAAACCATGATGAAATACCACTTCACACCCATTAGGATGGCTATTACCAAAGAGGGAGAAAAGAGGAAAGAAAAAGTGGAAAAAAAAAAAAAAAGAAAAGTTGACAGAGATTGGAGAAATTTGCATCCTTGTGCACTGCTGGTGGGAATGTAAAATGGTAGAGCCTCTATGAAAAAGAGGATGGGGGTTCTATAGCAAATTAAAAACAGAATTACTATAAGATCCAGCAATTTCACTTTGGGATGTGTTCTCAAAAGAATTGAAAACAAGAACTCTAACACACATTTGTATAGTCAGGTTCAAGGCAGCATGATTCACAACAGCCAAGAGGCAGAAGCAACCCAAAGGGTCACTAGCAGATAAATGGATAGACAAATGTGGTCTACACATACAGCAGAGTATTATTTAGCCTCAAGAAGGAAAGGTATTCTGACACATGCTACAACACGGATGAACCTTGAAGAAATTATACTTAGTGAAAGAAGCTAGTACACAATAAGACAAATACTGTGTGATTCTAGTACATGAGGCACCTAGAATAATCAAATTCACAGAGAATAGAATGGTAGTTGCCCAAAGGTGGGGGCATATGTGGAGTTATTGCTTAAAGGGTACATAGTTTCTATTTTGGAAGATTAAAAACAACTTGAGATAGATGGTGGTGATGATTGCACAACAATGTGAATGTACTTAATCCCACTGCACTGTACGTTTATAAATGGTTAAAATGGTAAATTTAACAATGGTTATGTATATTTTACAATTATAAAAACACATTCACTTTCAAATACTGCACTCTGTAGTGTACATATGTATATTTATTATATAAGGCTGTTTATATAAATGATACACACTTTATTATATTTCTGGGTAATGTAAGAAGCTTTAACTGATCATTTTTCTACATGGAATTATTGATTTTCCAAGCTGAATTTCTAACCTAACCATTGTGTAGCACGCAACGCCACTGAATATGTTCTCAAATTTCGAAAAGTTTCAATATAAAAAAAAGAAAAAGAAAAAGAAAAGCTTGGTTATGGCAGAAAGATGAGACAAAGTATTTTAGATATATGTCCTGGACTAAAATATAGGGCACACTCTGAAAGATAATTGTCCAAATTCCCAAAAGTTTTCTCTGAATTTGTTAGGTCACTAAACATCCAACTCTCAAATGACATCTCCATTTCAATTTCGATTGAGTAGCCATAGATAATTGGGCGTCTTTTTTAAAAATGAGAATCATCAGTTACGATCGGAGCCAAGGACTTTGACTTCCTGGAAAAAAACTACAAGGTAAGTCGACTTTATATGAGTTCATATTGCTTTACGAAATTTTACTGACAAAACACATCAAAAGAGATTGCATATAAATTTTTTGTAAGCAATATAAGCAGCAATTTAAAAGGAAAATTCATGAAAGCCATAATAAATTGGAAAACTCTGCTTTTTTATTTTCAAAAATTATGTCAATTGCCTGATCATCTGTCAGTTTGGCCATCCCTTTGTAATACGCTGTTGAAAAGTCCACCATTGTCTACAACCTCATTCCTAAAGCACCACACATTTTTCTCCTTTCAACATAAGGAATTCATTTTCTACTCATAGTACCTTTTGCTGTGATCACATTCAATTCTGTGGGTCTTGGTGACAAAGTAGCCCTGAGAGCTATTACTGGAAATAGAAATAGGAAACAGTGGGATCTCCGAGCCTGTTAACTTCCTTATTTCAGAATCTTAACCAGAGAGTGCAGGAGGGTCACTGGGAAAGAAAAGACATGTTTTGAAATGGCTGAAACTTCTGCTCGAGCATAACATCTACTTTGCAGCCAAATGGAAGGGTCTAATCCCTCTTACCAGGCAAAAATGGTAGAATTCAATCACAAACAGGCTTATTGCTGGCCCCTTGTAGAGTCAATTAAATTCATTTCTCTGACAATCTAGAACCCGAAGAAAACCTCCTGTGTTTAATGTACTGTGCAAAGAAACAAGGGATGGACATCTTGCTTGTCCTGTGTGGCCATTTAACACTGGAAACCTCGTGGGCAAATCCGGAGCTCTACTGCCCAAAGAAGGGCTTACCTTGCAGGTCTTCTCGTACCCTACACAGAAATTCCCGGCGGTGAATATGATTGAGCTCTAACCTGAGGTTTAATTATGTGAGTGCTGTCTCTCTTATTCTATGAAAGATAACCTGGCAGGATATTGGAATGATGTTTGATTCTGTACTTAGAACTGACATTTCAGAGCGCCTGGATGTCTCAGTGGGTTAAAGCCTCTGCCTTCCGCTCGGGTCATGATCTCAGGTTCCTGGGATGGAGACCCCCATTGGGCTCTCTGCTCAGCAGGGAGCCTGCTTCCCTCTCTCTCTGCCTGCCTCTCTGCCTACTTGTGATCTCTCTCTCTCTGTCAAATAAATAAATAAAATCTAAAAAAAAAAAAAGAACTGACATTTCAGCTGACAGCATTATCAGAAAATCTGCAAACTATGCTCCCTGACTTACCTGGAAACTTGAGTTTTTGCCAGTGGGGGTATACCTCCAGGGACAACTTTTCACTGCGAGGGCGCCGGAGTTCCACTGTGTCCAGAGAGAGTGGGGTCAGGAAAATAATAATAATATCTACATCAAGGTTAGTCGTTTTGTAAGATTTTAATGTTCTTCAACTTTTCTCAGATCCACCCCCTGAGATGTGTGTTGTGGGAGTAAACATGGAGACTCCTCTCCCCAGGGCAGTTTTTCAAACACCACAGCACTCCCTACCTCAACAACACTCTTCACAAAATATCTAATGGCAATAGGAGGCATTAAGACTGTCACTTCTAGAAGATAGGGAGACAGTCTTATTCAAGCTTTATCTCCTCTAGCTTTGCATGTGGCATTTCCATGGTGGGCGTTCATTAATTGCTTGTTGAACTGGAGTCTTAACTGCCACATGCTTTATCTCAGAAGCCATCTTCTCAGCGGATTTCATAGAGAAAACTGCCTGATTCAAAACAGTGTTACACTGAGGGTTCCAAGAGCTTTTTTGTTGTTGTTGTTGTTGTTTTTTTAAGTAACTTAAGTCATAAGAATTTTAATTCTTGGCCTTCCATGTATCAAATTTAATAGCTAGACATAATTATTTTCATTCTATAGGTGAAGACAATGTGTATTGGCTTATGCAAGGTCTGGAAATGTTATGGCTAGGAGCATGGCCCATGTTTCACGAGGCCTCCTTCTATGATTTATAATACTTTTTAATATTTTAAATGTTTTCTTATGGGGAGGATTAATTTGATGATATTCTGTGATTCATGATACTGGCCAAGGCTCTCTACTCAGCAATGTGGAGAGAAAGTTCCAGTAATTCTAGGCTATGAGTCAGATTCTATCAGGTCACTATTGCTTTCTCTGCCTACTGCAAATGGATAGACAGGATGATTAACTCGGCAATTACTGAAGGCTGGGTGCTATGTAAGAAGTGGGGGAGAAAAAGGGAGTGCCCAAGTTCCCATGTTCAACACGGCTTACAATCTAGCTGGTGAGATAGATCAAAAGAACAGATAGGAGACAAGAAGATACCAAGAGTAAAGTAGGAGGTACCAACGATTTCACCAAAGATCAGGGAAGCCTCATGGAAGAAGTGAGATTTGAATTAGGCCTTGAAAGAAGAATATAATTTGAAAACATGAAAGGGAACTCATGACAGGATATGGAGAATAAGTGTGAGAGGACGAGAAAGAATACGGCACGAATGAAGGACAAGGAAGATACTGATTTGAGCAATCAGATGTGAAAAGGTCAGGGAGTGACAGCAGATGAACTTGCCAGCATCCAGGCTGAACACCTTAGCCTTCTTGCCATCCTTAGTGCCTGGAATAGTGCCTGGTACCCAGTCTACCCTCCATTCCAGTTTTTTTAGTTCAACTGGAAGAAATTAGAAAAGGTTTTTAAGAGATCAAACAGAGGAGCTCATATGATATGCTGAATTAACGAAGATTTACAAAAATGTGATGGTGTAAGTGATCATGCTTTGGGAGGTGAAGGGTTGGAACACACAGCACATCAGTATGCAGTCAGATGAGCCTGTCTGTTTTTTATAACCATGGGAAAATTGCTTAACTATTCTTAATTTTCTTTGTTTAAAACAAGTGGAGATGTAATACCCATCTTGCATGCTTTATGTAAGGATCAAATGAGATAATATGTGTCAAGTTCCTAGCATGGAGTCTTATACATTCTGGATATTTTTACTAACTGGACAATGACATTAAAAACTCATTGAAAAGGGGAAGAGACAATCAAAAGGGAAGTGAAGGAATGGGATGAGGTAGTACAGAAGCACAAGAGAGAATCAAGGGAAGAAGAAATAAGATTCAGAAAAAAAATCATATTTGGTGCTTGACATAAATATGCCACCAGTATTTTGCATTCTGATGCAAATGAGAATGGTTTGGAAAACTAATTAGAAAGTATGATTACTAAGAATATCTGACTTTTGGGAGCTACCTTTCTACCTTTAAACATAATCACATCTTCCCAATTACTTTCTTAAGTGGCCTTTCAGAGTGTTCTGACTCAATCAGCAAAGTTGTTACGGGGTTCTCTTCAAAACGAAGAAAATACATTTTCTGGGACAGAAAAGAAACATAACTAAAGAAGCGATATTCTTAGTAAAGGGGCACTTTGATAGGTCACGTCCCTGTTCCAACCTCATGGATTAATTTACAAATTTTAAAAGATACCAAGTTTTCTAGTGAGTTATACAAACATTGATTAATTTTGGCAAATGATATAGTGAGGCTCCCATTTTATGAACAAGCACACCGTGCTGCACAGCCTTTGAAAAAGAAGTAAATATTAAACAAATGTTTATATATTAATTTCTGTTAGAAACCAAGACTTGATAAGGCTGCCAGCGATAAGGACAGAAATGGTAGTGTGTCCTACTGAAGGACTGCCAAAAGTGGAAATATCTTTGCCTGAAGCCATCTTTTTTTTAAAGATTTTATTTATTTATTTGTTAGAGAGAGAGAGAGAGAGAGCACAGGCAGACAGAGAGGCAGGCAGAGGCAGAGGGAGAAGCAGGCTCCCTGCCAAGCAAGGAGCCCGATGTGGGACTCGATCCCTGGATGCTGGGATCATGACCTGAGCCGAAGGCAGCCGCTTAACCAACTGAGCCACCCAGGCGTCCCTGCCGGAAGCCATTTTAAGTAAAATATGTCCCACCTTCACTTCCCCAAACAGGAAAAGAAGTAGATAAAGGTGAGTCATTATGTTTGTTCTGCTAACAAAGTGATACATTTAATTAAAGAACAAACTTATGTTAAAAATTGATTTCTCCTGAAAACTCATTTTGACTTTTGGATTTATTCAGGTGTCATGAGAGATGAGATATTTGGTCCTGAGTCATGTTAAGACTCAAAGGAAGCAGAACTGGCCTTTGCTTGGGGGGGGGGGGAGTCAAAGATAAATTATCAATGAGGCCGGACAGCAGTGTGAGCTGAGAACGTAGAGTCTGTGTGATTCTTCCACAGCCATCCGTGAATAACTCCTGAGCAGAATTTTTTTTTTTCTGATAATAAATGCTCCTGACAGGAAACTATGTGTGGGCCTCCACCTCTGTGGTGACTTTGCTCTGAACAATGGATATGAAGATGAATCTGTCTCCCTCATGAAGAATTAGTGCCACCTTCCATGCTTCTCCATCCTGCCTTTAATCATATTGAGGAAGAAAAGTGATCTGACCACGCCACTGCCTTATTTAAAATCCTTCAACCGACCTTCAAAGCTTCGCAGACTGGGGTATGCCCCCTGTCTACTACTTAGGACCAACTCTCATCTTTTCCCAGGCGAGGAGCCCCGCACCCCTGTGCCCATAAACCACTTGAGGTTTTCTGATCTTTCCTCCTGGTTAAGCTTGGTATACCCTTCCCTTCTTCATTCATCCTAGAACATTCAGCAGGGGTGTCATGCTTTTGCAAAGTGTTCTTGGGTCATCCCCTTAACCTCACTGGGCTCAGTGCTTTGAGCACATGCTGTTCTCTTACTCACGGCTTCCAATCAGAACATTTTGTTTAACTGCTTTTTCTTGCACTAGAGTGTGATCTTTGTGACAGTAAACACTTGTTCC
>RCUC01109679.1:0-20220 GCA_003697995.1 Taxidea taxus jeffersonii
GGAGCTTTTAAGGGATCTTGTAGGGGGCAAATGGGGGAATATTGGTAAGGGAGGTTGGTGGTGTGTGGGACAAGTGGAGGTCCCATCCAGGGTTTCTGGAATGTCTGGAGGGTCTTGAGTTTCTTTTAAAGGGGTATGAAGTCGACTACCTGGAATTATTTGGGGACATTCGCAGGAGGAAGCTGAAAGGCTGCAGGGCCCTGCGGCTGCTCCGGGGCCTGTGGGGAGGGTGCCTCTAGAGAGCTCATTCAGCAGCGTGCTGGTAGGGTCCGTCTGTCTGTGAGAGGGCTTGAGGAGGATTTCACGTTTCTGCAATGGAACTGAGGCAACAGAGAGCCCTGTGTTCCCCCTGTGCTCCGTTCTGAGCCGTAGGGGACAGGGGAGGATGGGCACTTTGTCTCTTTCTTTCCCCACCACCGGCTGGTGGCTGGTGTGCTCCCAGTTCTGGGAGGGTAAAGAACTGATGCTGTGGAAGCTTCTAGAAAGACTTTCCCTTGGGTAGCAGTCCTGAGACCCTCTGGAGGCTGACAGAGGAGGGGGGTGGGGTGGGGAGCTGTGCCAAGCACAACCCTGAGAGCGCCCTGAGACCGGGGAAGCCGGGTTCCAAACTGCTGTTCTCCTGGGGTATCGCAGGCCCCCAGGCTTTACCCTATTTCAAAGTGTCCCCCACCTCCCAATTGTGTGGTGATTGTCAGACATTCTCCAATCTGTAAGGGGTGCGTGAAATGAAAATTGGCCATGGGCTTGCATCTAACAGGGGACTAGCACCCGGCTGGGCTTTGTCCGGGCGGTGCGGAGAGGTGACCCCCTCCCTGCAGTGGATAGAACAGTTGGCCCGCGCCCGAGGAGCGCACCTCTGTTGGCACCTCGGCCAAGGATCCCAGGGGATAGGAATGGGTTGGGATGAAGCAGACACACAGACTCTAGGAATCTAAGTCGTGGGATTTTTCAAAAAAGGGGCTGAGAGTAGGGCGGTTGGAGGGACGAGGACTGCTCCCTGGCCGACACTGGGTCTCAGCGAGGGACCCACAGCCCTCTCCGGAGAGCTCTGCCAGGCAGCGAGAATCCGGATCCGGCTTGCGGGGCGGCGCGAGCTGCGGCCTTGGGCCGCTGCATTACTGGACTCCGATTCTCTGGGCCAGATGGGGAGAGCCAGGCCAGGAAAACCTCGCTGACAGCGATCCTTCTCCCTAGGACCCCAGCTCTCCAGACACCGGAGACCGAGCAGAGGTGGGGGCGCACGGGGCAGGCCTCCCAGGCTGCGTGGAATATGCGGAGACGGTCCGGGTTAATGCCCGCGGGGTTCCGCCGGCCTCCTCCACAGCGACCCTTGGTGTAGCGAGCGGGTTCGAGAGATATTCCCGTTTCTGCACGCGCCTAGGGAGGCCCTGCCTGGTTCAGACCCCGCGTCTCCCACTAGGAGTCCAGAATCTTTCCCTCACTGTTCTGGGTTGGAAGCCAAGAGCGAGGTTCCCGCCGGTCCTAAAAGGTTAGGATCCCAGTCTGGAAGGGATCAGAGCACGACAAGCACAAAGAGCGTCCTGCGGAGAGGAGGCAGGTAGGGGGAGAATCTCGTTATCCGATTCTTTTTAATATCTCCGGGTTCCCCACCCCCATCCTGGTGCAATACCTCGGGACCAAATGGAAAATGTGGGGCCTACGAAGAGTGAGGACGGAGGTGAAAACCACAAATGGCAGTGGGGGGAGAGAGCGGGCGGGCTCGGGGTGGGCGGGCAGCCAGAGGCTGGGGGTCCGCACTCGGAGGTAGAGTTCCTCCCCCACCCCGCTTCTAGGAGGAGGGGCGCCCCAATTGCGCGCTCCAGCTCGACCCTGGAAGGGGAGGGGCGGGGCCGGCTGGGAGACGAGGCGGTGACGTCAGACTTGGAGGAGCCAATCGGAGGCCGGCCTGGGGAGGGAGCGTGAAAGGATGAATGAAAAGTCCGGAGCCGGAGCGCGCCCGGGCCAGAGCAGCGGCCGCGGCGGAGGCGGGAGCTGGGGAGGCGAGGCCCGCGAGGCCCTGCTCGCCGCGGCTCGGCGGAGGCTGAGATCCGGCGGGCGCCTGCACCCCGGCGCCCGCGGAGCCCTGGCACCCCGGAGCCGGGGCCACAGCTCTCCGCGTCGGGAGCGAGCCGGGAGGACCGCGCGGGAGAGCACGATGGGCGCCCTGGGCTCGATGTAAGTGGCCTGGCCGGCTCGGGGCAGCAGGTGGGCGAGCGCCGAGGTGTCCCGCCTGCCTGCACGTCCGCCTCGAGGGGCCGGCCGAGACCCACACCTTCCTCCGGGCTGCGCGGACCTCCGTGACCACTCCCCTTCCCGATCGGAATCCCCGCCAAGCGCCAGGGCCCCTCTCGCCCCCGGACCCCCGGCCATTTTCACAGCCTTGGGTGCTTTGTGGACCTCTTTGTACAAAGCCGTTTTTCTGGGGGTCCCGCGGGGCCTTGGGGTTAGGCTCCCCTACACCGCCTGCCCCATCTCATGTGGGGCGGCGTCTCCCGGAACCCCTCCCGGGTGGGGTCTTTGCCCTTTCCTTCTCTACCCGAGACGCGCCAGGGAGGCCCTGGGGCGCCCATCCCGCACCGGCTTGCCTCCCTCCGGGTTGCCGGGATTTCCTGTTCCCTCCAGGACGCCGCCGCCGGGGCTTTCCCGCACGATTCGCTGCTCGCCCCCGGCTTTAGTCAGCGCCCTTGTTCCAGCCCTTCGCGAGCAGGGGGTCCCCGCGGTCCCATGCAGAGGCTTGGGCTGTTGGGCGCGCCCTGCAGCTTCCAGAGGAGGGCGGTGGGGACCCCGTGGGGCTGCGGAGGCCTCTGCCGCGGTCCCTGCGGTCGTCCCGGTTGGCGCGAAAAGCCCGCGAGTCCCTCTTCCTGCGGAAGGACCCGCGGAACTCCCGCTTCTGGCTCGGATGCGGGCGGGAAACGAGGCGCTCGAAGCTCCTGGGGCCCGGGGGCGTTCCCTGGACCTCGACGCCGCCGGCCTTCGCGTCCTTCCCACGCCCTTTTCGGTCTCCTTGGTTGTCTGTGTCCTGTACTCGGGGTCCCTTTCGGTCTTGGACCCCGTTTCTCTCCGCCCCCCCCTCCATCCACCCCTGTGCCCTCTCCCACCTCCACCGGGCGGCCGGGGGCGGCGGCGGCGGCGGCCGGGAGGCTGCGTGGAAGAGGCGGCGGCGGCAGCCAGGAGGCGGGGTTGGTTGTTATCTTTGGTTATCTAGCTGTATGAGTGGTGTGGAGTCTTCATAAAGCTAGATAACCGAAAGTAAAAATAACCCCATACACTGCGCAGAGGGCCCCGGGAAAGCTGGCCGCATGGGCGGGCGGGGGAGGCCTACACGAGGGGCTGGAGGCGCGAGGACCCCTGGGCCGCGCGGGCGAGAGGAGACGCCGGTGGCCCGCGGGCCTCAAGACCGAACCCCAACCCGGGTCCGCGCAGGTAGGAGGCGCCGCCGGGGCTCACGCTAGCCAGGTGCTCCCCATGAGCTGGGAAAGGGGCTGGGTGGTTCCTCCCCAGGATGGGGCCTTTCTGGGCAGAATGGGGGGTGGGCCGCTGCGGGGGGAGCTGCTCTGAGGCAGAGATCCGTTGAAATCTATGTGCAGGGTTCTTTGGGACAATGTCTGGGGCTCCCGGCGGCTCAGGCGTCTCCCGTGGGCGCTGGTGAACAACTTCCTGCAGGCTATGCCCAGCTCTTGCTGGGGTGGGAGGTTTTGGGGGAACACCCTCCCCCAGACCTCCTTTTCAGGAGAAAAGGAAAGAGCAAAGACCCCCAGCTGCGGTTTTTGCTTTCACCGGCTCCCTGAAGCCTTGTAGGTCTACCCAGCTGGGCTGAGCTGGGAATGGCTGAGTGGAGTCGAGTGGGGGTAGAACCTGGGGGTACACGGGGAGGGACGGCCTGGGTTCTGGCGAAGGGGCCTGCAGAGTGTTTCCCAGCAACCTTGTTCCATATTCTTTACTCCTTCTGGCCCAGGACCTGAGTGTGATGTCTTGAAAAGCTTCTCACGCCTGCTTTGTCTTCACTGACCACATGGGTTGAGTTGGGGTCTTTCAAAACACTTTACCTTCCTGCCCCATCCTCTCGCTCTTAGAAATCACCTTCAAGAGCAAATGGCCTCAGGGAGCTCAAACACAAAGGAATCTGTAGCTTAGTATTTATGCTGCCCAGAGAAAGCAAAGAATTAGAGAGATTAATCAGGGCCTTTTCTGAAAGAATCCATTTATCTGGCCTGACCTAAATATTTTAAGCAAGTGTTTCGGTGCAGTGGAGAGGAGGGCGGTCCAGAGTTACTTGGTCGGATAAAAGTAAGTGTAAGAAAGCCAGGAGTAGCCCTGCTGCATTTACTCCCTCTCCCGGCTCCCTCCCCTCCCACCTGTCCCTGCAGAGTGCAGGGAGAAAAAGAGGGCAGGACAACTGGGCAAAATGACCTTACACAGGCCCCAGTTCCCTGTAGCAACTGACCGTTTCCTCCAGGAACTGACTTCTATAGCGAGGAGGAAATTATGATTCCATGATACATTCTGTGGGAGAAATCCTGGGGACTCCATCAGACGAAAACAGTCAGGCTTCAGAGAGCCTAGAGCACACACGTTTCCTCCCTTTAAAGCTTTGGAGGAAGAAGGATTTAGTGCCTTTCACTTTTTTTTTTTTTTCAGCTGTTTGGAATTTGGTATTTTTGGAGGGGGGCAGTGGAGACAGGATTAGGGAGGAAGGGAGCAGGTTTGGGCAGGGACTGAGAATCCCTAACACCACACCGTACCTCCTGGTAGCAGCCTCCCTCGTCTACGTGCTGCTTTTTGACCCTCCCACACTGGGAGGTGGTTATGATTAACCCCATTTTACAGATGAGGAACTACAGACCTCAGTGCGAAGCTGGGGTCACGGAATAGTTTCAAGCCTGGGGAGGGGGGCAGGATCAGAGGGTAAGGTGGGAGATGTGGGTGAGTGAGAAAGGAGGGGATCCGACATGGGGTGGGGGAAGGCCCAGGAGAGATGGGAAGAGAGCCTCAGGCCTGGCTGTGATCCGAGGAGAGGGAGGGGAGGCGGAGAAAGAAGAGGGAGGGAGGAGGAGAAGCTCCAAGAAAGACAAGCTTTTTCTTTTTTTAAGATTTTATTTATTTATTTGACACAGAGAGAATACAAGCAGGGGGAGCAGGAGAGGGAGAAGCAGGCTCCCCACTAAGCAGGGGAACCGATGCGGGGCTGGATCCCAGGACCTCATGATCATGACCCGAGCCAAAGGCAGATGCTTAACCCACTGACCCACCCAGGTGCCCCTATTTTTTTAAAGATTATTTATTTATTTATTTGTCAGAGAGAGAGAGAGTGCAAGCACAGGCAGACAGAGAGGCAGGCAGAGGCAGAGGGAGAAGCAGGCTCCCTGCCGAGCAAGGAGCCCGATGTGGGACTCCATCCCAGAACGCCCGGGATCATGACCTGAGCCGAAGGCAGCTGCCCAACCAACTGAGCCATCTAGGCGACCCCTATTTTTTTTTTTTTAAACTCTTCATGCTGGTTGGAAGTGCATGTTTGGGATCTGCTGAGACTCCTCCACCTGAGAACTTGTTTTAGCTGCTGTGGGGGGTGGGTGGGCTATACTGACACCGCTGGGGACCCATGAGCACAGCTGATCCCTGGGTCTCCCTAGGAGACCAGCTGGGAGGGAGCGGGTGGGCGGAGGGCTCACAGAACAAACACCTCCTCTGCGGAGAGGGCGAGGGCGCAGAGGCCAGGAGGGCCGTGGTGGAGGAGTGTGGGCTGCCTTCCTTGTCCGCAGGGCCGTCAGGAGAGGGTTGGGAGGCTGCGCTGGGAGCTATCGGTGTCTGCTCAGGAGGGTAAGAACCTGAGTGCCGCGGTGTGAGGCTGGGTGTGTGTGTGCCATGGGTCCACGGTGGGCAGGAAGCTTGGCTGTCCGATCAGGGGTGCCCAACCACGCATAAGTACAAATTCACTAAAGGGACCGACACTGGGTTGGGGAGAGTCTACAAATGCAGACATCACAGTAATACCACTGAGTCCTGCTGCCCGCCTCCCCCAGCTTTTAAACCAGATGATGCCTCCTCCAGCTGAGCCCACGAGGCACCCTGATGGGAGGGGGTGCAGGGAAGCTGGCTCCAAGGGGCTGGCGAGGGCCTCACCTGTTAACCAGTGAGCAACTTTCTGGCTTGGTATCATCACAGCTCTGTGCTGACGAGGTTTTAGTTTTATTCTTCAGATCTTGGACATCCACCCGTTCCTACTGGGAACCGAGTTCCGAACTGGTTTCTTCACCCATTTTCCTCCCTCGCCCTCATTCCGTGGCTTTCTACTGGATTCTGAATCCAGGAGTTCAAAGGCAATTTTCTCCTAGATATCTGACTCAAATTTTGATTATCACTCACACCCTCAGATTTTCCTCAATTCGAGGCATTGAAAGGTTGCCCCAGGGCCTGGCTGGCTCAGTCGTTAAGCCGTGATCCTGGGGCCCTGGGATCGAGCCCCACATCGGGCTCCCTGCTCTTCGGGAAGCCTGCTTTTCCCTCTCCCACTCCCCTGCTCGTGTTCCCTCTCTCGCTGTGTCTCTCTCTGTCAAATAATAAAATCTTAAAGAAAGGTTTCCCTACTCGTAACCATCGTCACCATCAGCAAGCCTGGGGAGGGACAGAAACGGAAAGAGTATATGTGATCGGAAGGTCTGGGTTGGGTGTATCAGGTACCAGCTGCAACATCCCCGAGCCTCAGCAGGATGTTTATAGAAGGGGGAGAAGAATGTATGCCCTCAGGACTGTTACATGGAGCAAACAAAGAATTCTATGTAAAAGATCTTGTACTATGTTACCATATCCATGGGCAGGGAGTCATACTTTCCCTGCGGTTTGCAACAGTAATCTGAAAGCTTAGGATTGAGCTCAGAATGCAAGAAAGGACAGCTCTTTGGTATGTTCTTGGCTGAGGATTTCAACACATTTAAACTTGAAGTTCCTTCTTTCTTTTCCAGCTTTGGAGTCAGGAGGGACTGCTGGGGACCTGGGTAGGCACTGTCTGGAGGCAGATGGAAGGAGGATCAGCCTGTCCAGGGAAGAGCCTAGAGTCCTTGGGGCAGAAGGGCCACCGTGTTTTCTCTTAACAGCTCTTATCACTCTTGGTAGCTACTACAATTCGACTTACACAGATAGAGAAATATGCCAAGGGTAGATGATAATTCCAAGCTTATTCCATTAAGTTTCTAGGATTACTAAAAACAGTTTATTTAGGTAAAGGACCCATTAGGCAGTGGGTATAATTATCAAACCAAATGGAGACCTGCCTATCAGCCTGCAGACTTTTCACGGGCACTGAGCAGCTTTAAGAAGGGATGTTTTCTCTCCTCTTGCCTCCCTGCCTCCCACCTCCCTGACTGCCAAGTTCAATTCCCAAGGTTAGCAACCCTCTGGAGAAACACAGCCCCTCTTCATTCTTCTGGGTCTGGAAGTCCTACTTGAAGTCTGCACTTCCCAAGGCTTGGGATCTGGAATATTCTGATACTTCTTTGCCTTATTCCCACTCTAATGCTCTGGGCACAGATCAGCCTTTCCACTTTCCTTCCTTTGCTGTCCAGACCTCAGAGATCTTGGGGAGTTCTGTAGGGCACTGTCTCTTCCAGAGGCAGGGTGTGCCCACTTCCCTAGGAAAGAAAATGCATTTAGATCAGTGCTTTAAGATCATCGCAGGGAAAGAGTAGACAAAACCATGAAAACATTCTCAGGGCTTTGAGGAAAACCAGAAGTGGGGTTATGGAAGGTAAAGTTGTGGGTGCGTGTTTAGATAGGAGAGCGGTGAGAGGAAAGGGGAGCCCTTCCTTGCCACCCAGGCTCTCCCAAGGCTCAGAGTGACCCTCCCCTCCTCCTCCTGCCCTAATCCCCCCATTAATGCTGCTCTGAGTTTGTTATGACAGCGGCTGAATTGCTGCTTGCTGTGCACTAATTGGGCTGGAGGGTCGGAATCTGGACACTGAAAGGAACCATTGTTGCTGTTTACCTTCCACAACTGCCTCCCTGGGGACCCTCTGGGTGAAGGGGAGCAGCCTGCCCTCGGGGTCACTGCACCCATGCCCCGTCTCCACGCAAGGGACTGTGGTGGGGAGACAGTTTCTCTCATTATTTGCTGTCCTTGGGATGGTTTGAGCTTCCACAACCCAGAAGAGACAAGCCCAACACCTGAGCCGGTCTCCCATCCAGATCTGGCCCCGGGGGTCACCGGGAGTTCCCAAGACAGGGAAGCATATGCTGTCCTTCTCTTCCCTATTTATTCCCTACTTCTTCGGGGGCCCTGGCTTTGCCTCTTCCTCCGGTGGGCCAGGGTTAACCCTTGTACTTTGTCTTAGGAGTTTTCTTCTAGCCCAGGGATTATTGACTGCGTTATGCACAGGGGAGCTTTTAAAAAAAATACTGATGTTTGGGTCTAATTCCCAAATTAGACTGATGAAATCAGAGTATCTGGGAATGAAGCCTCGGGATCGGCATCATTGGGAAGTTCTATGGGTATTTCTAATGTGCAGTTAGGGTTAAGAACCACGGATGCAGGCTCGCTCCTCTGCCTGGGTGACAGACACACGCACGCACGCACCCAGGCACACGCCTGTGCTCTTTCCTACCTTCCCTACTTTCCCTCTCCAGCTCTCCAGAACTGTAATGCTGTTGGGCAGACTGTGTATCTGCCCTTGTGTATCTACCTCATCTTTATTACTGAATTCCTTGTGGGAACCATAGAACTTCCGGTGGAACTTAGAGGTCTGAGCCCCGTCAGCTCGACCTGAGCTCTTCCCCAAGGGCAGGAACTATGACTCTTCCCGTGGGTTTCCAAACAAGACTCAAATGAAGACTGAGCTAGTCTAGGATTCTCATGTCCTTAGGGATGAAGGGCTGCAAGAATATTCCAGAATATTCTCAGAACTGCGCTGGCTCTTGGGCTTTCCCTCTCCCCAGAGTTGTATTGGGGATTTGGGTATCTGCAGAGAGGAGAAACTTCCTCTAGGGATATCCGCCCCTTTACTTACAAGTTTCCAAATGTTTCTGCTTCTTTTCTTCCCTTCAGCCTCTCACCTGGGGCGGGTGGGTGTTCCCACCCTCCCGCCCTCTGCCCTCTCTGCCCTCTCGCGCAGCCCCAGTTGCATCCAGCACCACGGACAGCTCCCGGGAGGTGAGTACGCCCTGGCGCAGGCCCCCTCGGGGAGGGTGAGCAGGGACCCTTCTAGCTGTCTCTGGATTGTGTGATCGGTGGGAATCTTTGCAGGCAGCCGTGGAGTGTCAGGAAGAGGAAAAGACTGAGGGCAGTTGCGCGTTCCATCTTCAGGAAACTGTCTGTCCTCTTCCGGGACTCTGCGTGAGGACAGGCTGCCCCAGCAGGAAGGATGAGAATTAGACTTCAGGAAGGATTCCACCGAAGCTCTTGTGAGGTCAGGCAGAGCTAGAATGAGCCTTGGCCCTATGTCCCTCATTGTACAGATTCCCAAGGGAGGAGAGGAGTTAGGACCAAGGTCACTAGCTGGGGAGTGAAAAGGGCAAGAGGCAGCCTCTTGAACTCCAACCTGGCCCTGCCCACCCCACAATGTCTGCTAGATCCTGTGGGGCCTCCCTGCCTGAGTTGGGGGGAGGAGGCCTGAGAGGGTTCACAGGCCGTCCTTGCACAAGAAAGGACAGAATGCATGTGTGGACATGTGAGGTGTCCACATAAGCCAGGACAAGGTGGGGCCTTGTCTCTCCTTGTCTGCAGAGATTCGGGGGGAGGCCTCAGACAAGCACAGGGGGAGGCATAGCGAGCAGTGGCTGGCAAGCCCATGGGAGAAAAGGCAAGGGGGCAACCATCTGCCAGGGCACAGAGGCCAGCGAATGGCCACAAGGAGTCTCCAGAGGCCAGCAAGAGTCATGCAAACTGGAACAGGGCCTGGGAAAGGCCCTTCTGTGTGCCCAGGCTTGCTTCTCCAACACCGGGAGCCCAGAAACAAAGGGGCCATTCTCTCTAGGATGTGATGCCGCCATCTCCGGCTGGCAGTGCCAGGTGGTGGGGGCATCAGGGGGTGTCAATCTATTAACCCCCCCTTGACTCTTAGGTCCTCTGGGGCTGGATGTTGGGGAGGTGGGTTCCGTGCTATGTTGCCATGGCAACCGCCCCAACCCCCACCTTCCTAAGCACAAAGAGAGAACAGCTTTCGCCCCCACCCCCAGGAAGAACCTGGGTCTGGTTGGGAATCTTCCCTTGGGAATCCTCCTTTCTCAGGCACAAGCCTTGGCATGCGTGAGCCTCACCCTCTTCTCAGCAGCAGAGCCGGAGCTGAGCTGCGCAGGCAGGGAGGCTGGCTGGCACATCCAGACACTCTGGGAAGGTTGTGCTAACAAGCAGGAGTCCCTTGTACTTAAGCCTCTCCCCCCTCAAGCTATCCTGTCCCTCTCCTCCAACCCAGGCCATCCTGGGCCTTCTCAGCTCAAGTGACAGCGGCCTTGACCTTCTAGTCGTTCCCAGAAGTGAGGGACACCCTGCTACCCCCAGCAAGCCCCCAGGCTGTGGGAATGGGGGGGAGAGGAGGGGGTCATTGCTGCCACCCTCCATCTGCACCCTCCGCCATTACTCATTAGGCATTCTGCCCCCTCCTTCCGCTCGTTAAGCCTGATTTGCATACATTTGCATAATACAGCTCATTTACATTCCAGGAGGCTCGTGGTAGGAGCCAGGAAAAAAGGGGAGGGGGATGGAGAAGAGAGAAAAGGGGAGAGATTTTGTTTTCATCAAAGTGTGTGTGTGTAGGGGGGAGGTGGCAGGAAGAGGACAGAAATAAAAACTCACACTACTTTCTTTCTTCCCTTCTGCCGTCCCTCCCTGAACTGGACTCAGATGCCAAAGAGAGATGCCAAGGGGCCGGCTTTTCTGTCCCTTTTTGTCTTGCTTCCTCCGGCCTTGGCTCCCCAGCCTGGCCCCCCACCTTGTTGGGCTCAGGCTTCAGAAAGAGAGAGATGGGGGTAGGAGGCAATGCTGTGGGAACGGAAGCAGAGGGAGTGGGAGGCCGCCATTTTAGGCAGCTGGTGGCCCTAAGACGGCCACCTCGGACAGGTGGATGGACATGGTGGTGATGGGGTGTGAGGCCACAGGAAGCACTTGCTGGCTGACTGGAACATGGTTGAGTCATGTTCATGGAATTGGGAAGAGAGGATGGGAGGGGGGAAGGCGGGAGGGATGAGGCATGGGGGTCCCAAAGGAGCGCGAGCCTGGCACAGGGGGAGGGCTGGTAGAGAGACCTCCCGTTCCCTTCCAGACCCCAGCGAGCACCGGCGGTCAGAGGACCTGGCTGAGGATCTGATGGGCCGTGGGTTAGGTACAGATCCTGGAGGGGCCAGAACTGGGCATCCCAGCAGGAGGAAGGAGAGGGTAAGTGGTGGGTAGGCAGGGCCCCCTGAGATGCGGCTTCTAGTCTTCTCTGCCCAGCCCAGGAGTCTGACCTGGATAGATATCCACGGGCCCCGCTCAGGCTGGACGATCCCTCCAGAGCATTTCCTGCTGGCATCGTCCTGCCTGCTCCCATGGCCTTTGGCTCTCCTGTTACATCCTTGCTTGTGCGTTCTGGCTTCTGTTCTCTCGGTCCTCCATCCGGGTTCGCCAGGTCTGCATTCATGAGTGTGCCCCAGGGTTCTGCAGCCCTGCTGGTGTATCAGGTCAGCCGTTGTGGGGTTCTAGACGCTCGCCCGCTTCACTCGTTCTGGCCTCTCTGGACTCCAGAACTGTCCCTCACCTGCCCTCTGTGCTCCTGCCCCAGCTCCTGAGGCAGAGGCTGGAGGGGTACCCCTGCATCGTGGATGCCCAGGCCCGAGCTACAAGGAGGGCTGGGAGGGTTCCCGTGCTTTTGGCTTCCATGATGCCGCATAAGCCGACCTCCCCCGGAAACTCACGGGGTGGCCGCTTCCCATTCCCAGACGTGGTAGTGCCAGGCCCAGAAGCTCATTGGCTCAGCCTTGCTTCTGACCTGGCCGGGCTCCTGCCACCTGGTCCACCAAACTCCTAGGCCCTCAGGTCCCATTGGGAGCAGGCCCCCCCCCTCCACACCATGCACATCAGGATCCATCTCCCCGCTTTGTAGTGCCCCTCATACCCACACCTTCCTCTTCCTTCGCCCCGCCTCCACGTCGCTCGTCCCACACCTTCCTCTTCCTTCGCCCCGCCTCCACGTCGCTCGTTCCGTCAACAGGCATTTACTGCGCCCCAAGATGAAGGCGGGCTCCAGGGCTTCACTGAGGAGCTAGCTGAGGGGGGCAGACCTGCAAGGAATCATGGGACAGGGTGAAGACCTGGGCCCAGGTGCTGCAGGGGTGCAGGTCAGGGCAGTCAGGATGGTCCTCCTGGAGGGGCCGGAGGAGAGGTGGCAAGACGGGGGATGAAAGTGACACAAGGTAAACAGTGTCATCAAGTCCGAGGTCTGGGGAAGAAGTGGGTGGTGGAGAGTGGACAGGCAGGGGACGGGGCTGTCCGTTAGGGGAACTCTGGGGCAGGAAGAGGCGGGACATGGGCCCCACCAGGGAGGCTGGATGTGATGGGGTACTGGGGAGTTAGGTGACAGCTTCAGAGAGGCTGGGAGCAGGGTAGGGCTGGGGGGCAGCACATGACCACTCCCAGGAGGGGCCAGGACCCCGCATTAGGCTGCCCACTCAGCCAGTGCCCAGCTGGACGTTTCAGGGGCTCCTGGTTAGTTCTGCAAATGAAGGAACATGCTTAAGGCCTGGGAGCCACCTGAGGAAGGGTCTCTGCCTCTCCCGCCGTCTCACCCCACCGTCCACATGCGTACCTGCTTGCACATGGGTAGGCTTGTGGGAGCTCTCTGGGAAGAAAGGTGGAGAAGCCAGGGTTGGTGCCCAGCACCAGTGCCCTGGGGTCAGCAAGGAAGATGGGCAGCTGGGACTAGAGTGAAGAGCAGAGAGGCACTGGGTCGTGGAAAGTCCCTGGAAGACGGGGTGAGGGACAGGGAGGGTGGTGGGGCGTGGGCCTGGGCTCTGAGGGGATCCCTCCTGGAGAAAGGCTGTGGGAGGCTGGAGAGGCAGCCAGGTGGTGACGTGCTGCTGTTGGCCATGCGGGGCGGGGCGGGGTGGGGTGGGGGGGGGTGGCCCCTCCCCTCCCCCACGCCCAGCCTCTGCACAAAGGCTTCTCTGTGAGGTCAGGGGAAGTGGCCTTGGAAGTGGCTCTGTCAGGTGAGGGGGCTTAGCTCCCAGGGCCCACGGGGGCGGGCGGGTGGAAGGGGTTTGGAGGAGGGGAGCGCTGAGGGGTAGCCTCAGGCTTTAACTAGACCTGGGAAGGAAATGGAGAAGCTGAGATCTGGCCAGGCTCTCACTGCGACAGGCTCAGGACAAGCTCCTCTCCAGGATCCCTCTGGCCGCACAGGCCCCATACCCAGGCCCTGCTGCTGGCCTTCTCCCCCCCGTAACTCCCCATCCTGCCAGGCCCCTCCAGCCTCCCTTTCCCAAGCCATAGCTGCCCTTCCCTGGTGCTTCCCAGCTCCTGCTCAGGGCACCTCCCTCCCCCCACCAGGAGGAAAGAAGAGTCCCAAGCCCAAGCCTGCCCGAGCCTTCACCCAGTCTTGTCCCCCAAGAATGCTTCTCTCCTTGCTGGGGCTGCAAGTCACTGCTGACCGCCAGGGTGGAGGGACCTTCGCCATCCCCCGCGCTTCGTGCCCCTCCCCCCAGGCCCATTCCCTGCGCTAAGTGTTTGGGCTTAGGGTGCGGACAGCAGGCAGGGTGACCTTGCTCACAGCCTGGGTGGAAGGGCTCCAGCCACGGGCGGGACAGCAGGAGGAGGTTTTGGTTGCTGACCGGGACCGGACCGACAGGTTGTCGGGTGACCTTAGGCAACTCACTGAATGTGTCTGATCCTGACTTCCTTCCACAGCTGTCCTGGATCAGAAGCGTCCACTGGCAGGGTGTTTTGTAAGGCTGAGTGCAGACGTCAGGGCGAATTCTAAAAGGGCCGTTGCAGGTAGGTGGGACAGTCAGGGAGGGCTTCCTGGGCCTGGAGGTGAAGGCAGGACCCCTGGGGCAGAGGGTGAGGGACTGGACACAGGCGGCCGTGGAGGCCTGTCCGCGAAGCGTGGCGGCGGCTCTGGTGGTCTCCTTCCTCAAGCATCTTTAACACCTGGAGGGGAGACCCCCAGACCACAGCTTCTTTCGTCCCTCCAGCTGGCTCTGTGAAAACACTGACCAGCAGTCCTGGGGGGAGCAGGTCTGAAGTCCCCCCACTTTGCCCTCACCCCGCGGCCCTCACGTTAGGGTTCTTCAGAGGTGCCGCTCCCGGGACACTGGGACCCTCGGTGAGCGTCTACGAACCGGTGCCCTGGGCCTGCCGTGCCGGGCTCTCCCGTCCCCCATGTTCCGTGCCGTGGCCTTGTCGTGGGGGGGCTCAGTTCAGACTTCTCCAGAGCCCCCAGCCCGTGGGCCAGCAGGACTTGGAGCAGCAGGGTCTTTTGTCTCGAGCGGTCAGTCCTTGCTGTAGGAGCGAGAGCTGGGAGGGGGAGTGGTTCTGGCATCTCCCCCCACTCTGAGGGGAGCCTGGAGGCCTGCAGGGAAGGGCGGGGCGAGGCTGGCATATGGAGGGACAGCCCTGGGCACGGGGCACGAGCCTCACCCGGCCAGGGCTACCTTCTGCCGGCTTTGTCCATCTGGCACCAGCTGGCTCTCCAGCGCTGCCCCCACAGTCAACCGGACTCCTTCTGCTGCCGTTGCCATAGCAACGGGCTGCCATCTTGTACTCAGGGCACTGCCTCCTTTCTGGCTCTTCCCATGGGCTTCCTGGAGGATGGGAGATAGGTCTCCAGGGATGGATCCCTTCCTCCTGCGAGCCATCCCTTAAAAATTAAGATTAACCTATTATTTTTTAAAAGTCGCCAAGATGGAAGCCAATGGTAAGTCAGGCTCTGTGCTGAATACTCCCAATGTGCTCTGTAATATGGCCAAGGAGGCACTCATGTGATCCCTGCAAACAGTTCCCACCCAGTTTCTTATTCCTGTGACAGGCTTTTCCTCTCTCCAACCAGGAGATCCCATGATCCAGCACATTCCTGTCTTGGGAAGTCCTTGCCAGGGCCTAATCCCGATCTATAGCGAAGCACCCATTCTTTGACCCTTGGTGCGACATGGCAACTTTGAGAGGTAAGGAACACACGGCCACGCGGATGCGGTCGCGGCCCCGGGCTTCCTGGACGGCAGCTGCTGGCATTGGCCAGCTTGGTGAGGTCCCAGGAACCCTTCAAGACTCGGGGATCCACGTCTGAGAGCTGTTGTTCAGAGGGGCGCCCGGAGAGCTCAGTCAGCAGAACGTGTGACTCTTGAACTCAGGGTCCTGGCGGGGAGCCTATTTACAATAGTAATAATAATAATAAATGCAACCTTGTCTAGAGAAGGGGAGTCCGTGTCACAAAATGCTTAGAAATTCCCCTTCCTTGCTCCCATAACCACCCAAAGAGAGAAGCAAGAGCCAGAGGCCCTGGGAAGTGACAGTGTCCCAGGCCCTCAGGGTCAGGGGCTGGCGTTCCCCTAGGAAGGCAGTCTCCCTGCTCCTGCCATTCGGGAGGTTCTGACAGGGACCCGATCCTCCTTCCCTCTGGAGCTCAAGCCGAAGGCAGGGAATGGTCACCTTGACCCAGAAGGACATTCCGAAGGTGCACTGAGCAGGGCAGTGCTCTGCTGGGGGAATCTTGAATGAGGGGCAGGTGGAGGGAGAAAGGCCATTCTCCACTGAGGCAGGGTGGGCCGGCAGGGAGGGGCTGGGGTGATTTACGACATCATTGCTTCCCCACCCCCTTCCCAGCCCCTCTACTGGACCGTTGCTAGGAGATGCTGGCTGCGGCTGGCTGGGAGGGTGGGGCAGGCCGACTCTGCTCCATCTGGACGCCTCCTCCCCCACGGGCTGGGGGGTGCTGCTCTGAGCTTCCCCACCCCTCCCCAGGCCCTGACACGCACCTTCCCTTCTGCTGTCCCCCAAATCCAGCCAGCCTGGGGCTCGTGGGGCTCTCAGGCAGGCTGAGGGTCTGGGCCCAGAAATGCCAGCGGTGAGCTGGGGAGGGAGAGGCTAGCAGATGCAGCTGGGGTGCCCAGGAGGGGACCTGCTCCCTGGGGCCTCTAGGAGCCAGGGTAGGCTGAGGGCCACCGGAAGCCGGGGCCTCGAGGAGCCCAGGTTTGAGGAAAACCGAGTCCTCACCTTTGGGGAGCTACCCATGTGATGGGCAAGGCACACCGCATATGCACTCCTCCAGAGTACCACCGGTCAAGGTTAGCTCCTGCAAAGCCTGGGTTTGGTCCAGGGGTGGAGAACAGAGGGCAGGGGGGAGGTAAACCTGGACCATCTGATCTGAGGGGAGGGGAGCTGCTTTGGGCGTGGCTCAGGTCCCCTCCTCTTCCGGGAGATTCTCTCTTCACATTTCAAAGCCCTTGGAGAAGTCAGATGGGGTGAACTTGAGGGACTCCCGGAGCTGGCTCCCAGGTCCTGCTGGCAGGGGAGGGACACCGTGCCCGCATTAGCGCTCCTGATACCAGAGTGCGCACAGCCCTGGCTGAGCTTCCTTCCTGGGTACTGCTCCATTTACCCCAAGAAGGAGGGAGCCCACCTGGATTCAGCACCCGCTTGCCCATGCCCCAGTCCTCCCCACCCTCCATCAGTCTTCCAACAGGCCTGGAAACGGGCTGGTACTGTCCCTCATTTTGCAAAGGGGCAATCGGGGCCTGACAAAGGACATGTGACTTGCCCAGAGTCGGGGCTAGTAAGCTGGGCTGGGCTGGGCTTTGGATGGGGCCTGGTGGGTCCCCTGCACGTGCTGCTTCCCTCCCCTGTGGCTTCCGCACAGCAGGATCCTAACACCCTCCGAGTGGGAGTGACAGAGGGGCAGGAACAGATGGGCGGGGCCTCACAGCACCTGGTCAGGGGCAAGGCCTGAGGGATGCTGACACTGCCCTTGCAGGTGAAGACAGGACCAGGGAAGAGGCTATGGTTGCTGTTGAAGCCACTGGAATCCTCCAGTGGTCCTCGTCCAAGGGAAGCATGTCCCCCCCACCCCTTCAGCCAAGTCCCCCGGCCACCGCCCCATCTCTCACCTGCTGGGGATCTGAGTTCCCCTGTTCTGTCATGGCCCTGGGTAGAGCTCCTGGAAGAGATGCCTGGACTCAGTCCTTGGGCATGGGGCCCCCTGGCCCTTGCCTTTTTGGTAGAGGGGAGCCCCAAGGGCCACTGGATGTTGTCTCTGGAATTCTGTCCTGTGCCTTCAAGGTCTCCATCCAAAGAGAACCTTCTTCACTGTTGACACTTCTTCTTTTCAGACCAAAAAGAAGGACCTATGTCATCCAGTGGGTGTGGGCTCTCTCCGAGAAGCCTTCTGGGATTGACCCAAGCATGAGGCTCAACTCTATTGACTGACGGGCTGCTCCAGGAAACCTCTGAGCAGGATGGAACTGGCCAGGCCCTGGATCCAGCCTGGGCTGCCCATTGCTCCTGGGGAGAGGACTTCCTTCCACCCGTGCTCCCATGTCTACAGCTGTCCACCTGGCCCAGCCCAGTCCCCCCGTGTGGTCTGAGCTGGGGCTTCCATCTCCTCTAATAAAGGTTCCTAAATGTTGAACCAGTCCTGGTGGTCGTGATGTACCTGGGTGGGATGTGAGGGGAGGGCTGCCCCTGAGAGACCCTTGCTGCGGGGGCCGCCGTTGCAGCAGAAGATGGAAGCCTCATGAAGACACAGCCCAGGTGTGGGCACTGAAGTCCTCCTTGGCTGCTTCCACCTCCCCCAGCCGCCCCAGCGCTCCTGGTGGTGTCTCCCAGGCTCTCGCCTGGCCCAACTCAGAGCGATGGGCAGATGCTCCCGGCTGAGCTGGTACCACCACCAGGACCAAGAGAGTGGGAGGGGCTGGGCTTGCTGCCCGGAGTGCCTGTGGGGGGGTCCCTGGGTGGCCCTCTCTCTCCTCCACAAAGGGGCCCTTCTTCACAGACGCCCTCTGTTTGAACAGACCACAGAGAAAGAGCACCCACTCCTGCTTCCTCTGTAGACGCAGAAGGAGAGGAATATACTTAGCAAAAGGGATGCAGGTTAGATGGCAGGTGGGACTACCCAACAAGACCTTGGTGGGAACTTGGGGGCAGGGGACCTGCAGTAAGAGGGGGCTGGGACTGTGCTCTTACCCCATTTCCCCAGTGATGCGTCCGTATCCAACGTGTTCCCCCCAAAGATAGTCCCCTCCCTGTCTGCAGAGCCCCTGCTGTAAAGTGTTGGGAGTCGGACTGCTGGCACCTTCTAAGATCTCTGTCGCCCGCTAAGTTCTCCCTCCCACCTAACCACAGCCCCCCCGTGGAACCATAGTCTGAAACCTGGAATCTTCCTAAATAAAAATGCTTAAGATAGGAAGCCTGGTACACTTCCAGCAGCACAAAAGGGAAAGTAGGTCTCCTTCCCGCCGGGTCTCCAGTCACCCACCTCCTCTCCACAAGGCAACCACTGGTCCGGGTCCCCATGTCCTCCCCGAGACACTCCATATGTGTATATGTCTACAAGTACACGACACGTAGGTCTACAACCCCCCCATCGAAACACTGACCACAGCACTTTCAGCTCCCTAAACCAGGACTCCTGGCCTGGGGGCAAGAAGAAGCCCAGGGACCCTGGCATCTGCTGAAAGTGCATTCAGAACGCTGGTTGGGCACCTGGGCACTGTCTCCAGGAAGAAGGGACACATTAAGCCACCTGGTCTTGTCCCACTCTTCATTTCACAGAGGAAATGGACGTGGGACAGGGGGAAGGCTACGGAAGCCCCCCACCCCTACCACGCCCCAGGGTCTCCTGCAAGGACAGGTCTCAGAGGGCAGGCTGGGGCCCAGGACACAGCCAAGAAGAGGCCATTCCGTTGGTACCACGACGTGGCTTATTTAAGCACCTCCCCACGCCTGGCCAGCGCCTCTAAGGTTCCCAGCCCTCCTTTCAGGACCCTTCCTGCTGTCTGGCCTTGCCCAGCAGCCCTCCATCCCCAGGACAGTCGCTGGCGAGGAGAGGTGAATGGAGCCGGGGCCCAATGGGCTCTGGGGTCAGCAGGAAGGGAGTCACTGGGGATCTGCCCCCCACCCCCGCTCTGAGCCTCAGTCTTCACAGCCTCCTACCCTCTGGGTGTTGGGGGCCCTGGGTGGGGAGGCAGCCAAGGATGGGGGCCAGCCCTCTGCCTGCACCGCTGGCCTCCTGGCCTGGGAAGGAAACTCCCAGTGGAGTAGCTGGGGATGGGATGGGGTGCGGAAGGGAGGGCTCCGTGCACAGGAGGGAAGGGCAGGGCTCGGGCTCAGCAGGCATGAGGGGAGCCTCGGAGGGTGGGTGCCCTTAGGAAGCAAAAGGACCCAGACCCAGACAGGGGCATGGGGTGGGGGCGCTCCTTCGCCGGGACGCCAGCACCGGACTGGGAGGGGCGAGGCGGGACACTTCGGAATGTGCTCCAGGAGCCCCCAGAGCGGATGCCCATGAGGCCGTCTGTATGCAGATGAGGAAAGGGACTTTCTGCTTCAGGGTTAGCGCACAGCCCATGCCCCTTCCCGCAGGGCCCCAGCTGCAGGGCAGCCCGGGAAGAGGCCAGGCTGGGGAGAGGCAACCTGTGAAGAGGGTGAGACTTCAGGAAGGACTTACCCAAGCAAAGTGGGCCATTCCGGGAAAGGAGCTGGAGAGGAAACGGGAATGCAGAGGGGCGGTGGGGCAAGCCGGCAAAGAAGATGGGGGCGGACGAGTTCAGAACACAGCCGGAGGGGAACAGGCGGGCCCACATAAAGCTGCCCCAGGCAGCTAGAGAAAGAACTTGTACTGGGGGCTGGGCAGCCACTCCGTGCCAGGCCTGCTGTGTCCCCTTGGGTCCTGCCGATTGAGGCCCTCCAGGCTGACAGATGTGTCCAGGACCCCCTGTTTGCAAATGGCGGGGCCCTGCCCTGTCCAGCTCCACAGCTTAGAACCTTCCTACTTCTTCCCTGCAGGCAGACCCTGGGACAGCTCCTCCTGCCCTCTGGGAGGGTGAAAGGTGTGCAAAGTCAGGGCCTGTGCTTGGCCTAGGGGCCCTGGCTGGGAACTGGCAGCGGAGGGTGGGGTAGGCTGCGGGGGGCAGCAGAGAGGGGAGACACCAGGAGGGGGACGTCAGGTGGGGGAAGGATGCCAGGGATAATGCCGTGGGGGAAACTGAGGCCAGGATCTTGGGAGGTTTGCTCTTCTCCCTCCGCAGATCCAAGTCCCAGCTGAGCCTGAACCCAGG
>RCUC01109682.1:0-11944 GCA_003697995.1 Taxidea taxus jeffersonii
GGACTGTGGGTCCACGGTGCGCCAGTACTGAAGCTTGAAGACAGCTGGTTCAGGGGCACTGCCTAGGCGGGTCTGGTTTGGTCCCCACGAGGGCAGCAGCCTAGTGTGACCAACGCATGCTAGTGCTGAAGACCCAGCATGAGACACACCTGGTGCCAGCTTCCCCAGGGGCAGCACCATAAAAAGCACATGGAATGATCACTGGGCACCAAGAGCATGGAGGATCACCTTCTTAGAGCCGGGGGCTTCCTGGAGGAGGAAGTGATACTCGAACAATAACAAGCCACAGAAGCCTGCCAGGTCACGTGGGCAAAGAACTCCAGGTGGAGGGTTTAGTGTGTCTAACTAAACCCGACTGAGAACCTGAGTTCTCCGAGCTGAGTGTGGCTGGAGAGGTTGAGGCATGGGAGGCTGGATCCTGAAGGGCTTTGGATTCCAAATGGTGAAGTTTGGGTGACGCTGGAGGCCAGAGGCTGGAGGCTGGCAGCTGCTGGACACAGGCCACTGACAACCTTTGTTTAGCCCATGCATTTAAAAAAATAATAAATTTTGACTTAGTTGCCAACATTTGGAAATCAAAAGATTTTGCATAATTAAGTAATGCAACTTCTGAAAAATTTGCAAGATCTGGCAACCCAGCCTGCACTCTCCCAGAGCTGGGTAACCATTGCCATCTTTAGACCGAGCACAGGCTCTCCAATCTCCCACCAACTCCTGCCCCACCTTGAAGCTCAGCTCTGTGCCGAAGTGCCCGTTGCCCTGTGTCCCTCACCAGCGCTGGGCTTTTCCCCTTGCATCCAGCCACCCAGATCCTATAGGCATTTATGTCTGAATCCTTTCTCAAAGCCGCAAGGAGCCGTGGGTCTATGGGCTGTCGTATGGAGATTGGAGATGGTGCTGCTGGGTAGTCACCCAAATGGGAGGCCACTGTCGGCTTGACCTACAAGAGTACTGATTCCAAGTGTTTGGATCCCAGAGATACTGAATTGGCCCAACAGTGGGAAAGGGACGAGGATAGGGATTAGATGAGTGCACGAGGGAGGAAGGCTTCAGGAACTTGCCCAGGTCTCTAGCTCGGGTGGCGATGCCAGTGATAGGAAATGCAGGCGTTTCTCCGGAGGAAACTGACTTCTGCTGGTGTTCTGACCTGTCTAAGGGATAGCCTGGGGGAGGTGTTGGGTGAGCAGGAAGGTGTGCACATCTGCAGCTCTCCCTTTGGGATAGGCGTACTGATCACACGAGTCCCTTCATTTTGCCAAGCTTCCCTGAACCCACTGCCACAGCTGAAACACGTAACATCTCTGAATAGAGATCTAAAGAGGAGAACAGTTTTGGAGAGAGATAGGCTGCGGTTCCCTCCTCGTGGCAAGCCCACAGTGTTGACCTTCTACCTGCACCCTCCAAACACAAGACTGACATAGACCCTTCAGAAAGTCCTTTAATAGTAGAACTGGAGGCTCCCCACCTCCAGCTCCCAGGTCCTCCTCTTGCGCCCACCACAGTGACTCAGTTCATCCCACGCCCGCCGTACACAGGCCAGCCCACCATGCTGCCATCTCTCAGCCCTTCCTCGGGGTAGCCTTGGGTCAGGCATTAAGCTGTTTGCTTCAGATCGGGAGTGGAGGAAATCAGAGAAACCTGAGGCTACTTTGTAGCTCTGGGGGCCATGGGCTCTGAACCTAAAGCCTTATGAGGGGGATATTAGGTGGCTGTTTGCTGTCCGGAATTTTTTTGTGGCTTCAGAGTCGGTAGGTTAAGGAGGGACCACCATGGGAGCCGGGAGCAGCTCTTGGAGTCAAGATCTTTACGGTCAGGCTTACATCCTTGAGGCTTGAATGCTCTCGGCTAGGACATGGGGACCCTCTGGCTTCGAGGTGATGGGATCCCAGAGTCTCTTTATGGAGGACCTGGTGGGTGTCTTCTGCCTGAGGGTGGGTAGGCATCCCCGGTTCAGTGCAATCCAGTGAGGTAGGCAAAAGATTCCATCCTGGCCCACCCTAGGCCCCCAGATAGTCCAGGGTTCTGTAGATGACGGGCTAGCCCAGAGACACCAGGGCAGACCCTGGTTCTGCCCCTTCCATTTAACCCTGGCTCCCTCCATAGTGCCCAGGCTCTGTGGGGACAAGCTGTGTCTTGCACGAGCGCACCCAAGGAGCCGGCCAGTTGGGCAGGGAAATCCAGCCCACAGTCCTCACATTTAGCTGGGCATCCACCCGGTGGGGGTGGTGTCTGTGCCTGAGTCTCATGGAGGTGCTATATGGGTTTGCGGGGGTCCCAAAACTAGTACTCCTGCACTAGCTGCTCGTGGCCATCTCCATTAGCTCTTGTCATGGCTCCCCTAATCTCCCCTCTCCTGCCTCTTTGTCCCCCCCTCCCCCTCCCCTGCAATCTGCCTCCTACTCCCCGTGTCAATGCCCGCGCAGCCCTGGTCTCCCAGCCTACTGGTCGACCTCCACCTTCACCTTGGCCCCCTCCCCTTGCCCTTCTTCCAGGCTGTCTCCTGGCCCACACCCACTCCCCGGCCCCTCCGCCCCTATGGCCAGCTGGCTGCCAGAGTCCCCCACCCCGGCCCCCGCCCCCGGGCCTGGCCCGTGGAAGTGGGTGCGCTGGTGCTTGCGGAAGTTAGAGGAGTTGTTGAAAGTGCGATCGCACAGGGCGCAGCGGAAGGGGCGCTCCCCGGTGTGGATGCGCGCGTGGCCGCTCAGCACCGAGGACTGCGTGAAGCCCTTGCCGCAGATGCCGCAGTGGTAGGGCCGCTCGCCCGTGTGCACCCGTTCGTGGTCGCGCATGTCAGAGGAGCGGCGGAAAGGCTTGGCGCAGAACCTGCAGGCGAAAGGCTTCCCCACCGCAGCGCCCGCCGCCGCCGCCGCCATCACCACCTCCGACCTCTCCTGGGGCACCCCGGGCCTCTGTTCTCGAGCCGCAGCCACCTCCGGAGGCCTCTGAGAGGTCCCTGGCTCCACCCCGTGTCGGTGCTGGTGCCGCAGCAGAGGCGCCAGGGCCTTGAAGGCCCGGGGGCAGAGGGGGCAGCGGTAGGGCCGCTCCCCTGTGTGCAGGCTGTAGTGGGCGCGGAGGCTGGCGGGGCCCGGACAGCTGTGGCCACACACATGACACCGGCTGGGGTCCCCACCCTGCCCACCGCCCTCCGCCCCTGCCAGGTGGCCATGTTCATGGAACAGCAGCTCAGAGACCAGCCGGAAGGCAGCTGGGCACAAGGCACAGTGGAGGGAACCTGGCTCCGGGGGCTCCGGCACCAGCGTGGTGTCTGTCACCTTCACCACCTGGATCTCGATGAGGTCACTCGGGGGTGTGGTGGGGCGGTCATCATCAGGCACCAGGACCTGGGGGGGGGTGGAGAAAAAACCAGGAGCCTGTGGACTCTCCCACAGGGCCTCCCCAACATGCCCCACTTATTAAAACATCCATCTCCTTTGTAGCATACTGGGCCCCTCAATTTCCAGATCCTGCTCTCCATCCTCCAGGATTCTGCAGTCTCTCTCTCAAGACTTCCACTCCTATCCTAAGCACATCACAAATTCAGCCATTTCCCTTCTCTATCCCAGTTAGAAGCCAATTATTTCTTGGCTTGACAACTGAAAAAGCCTCCTTAGCAGAACCCCTGTTTCCATGCCTGCTCCCTCCCCAAAACAGCTTGAATGACCTTTTGAACATGGAAATTAGATCGTCATTTTCCCACTCAAAACCCTCCCATGGCTTCAACTGCACTTAAGATCCAAAACTGTCATCATAATATCCATCATGATCTGGCTGCTGCTTGTCTCTGACCCCAGTGTAAATATAAGCCGGCACACAGCTGACTTCTCTCATCTAAATTTAGTCCCCCTCACCTCCCCCATCCGCTCACTGTTTCCTTTATAGCATGTAACACAATAAATATCTTTTATTGTCTCTCTCCTCTAGACTGTGAGCTCCAAGAGAATACAGTCCTTATCTGCTTGGTTCACCTCCCTATTTACTGAGCTTAAGCACGAGCTCAGGAAATGTTTGTTGTTACTCTCCGGTCCCGAGCGGGGAAAGTTCCAAAGTCACCTGGAGCAGTCATTCCTCCCCCCTAAAATCCTCCCTTGGGCATTCGGGACATGTCACTCAGACTCTTGCAGAATCACTCCAACGTGGGTCCCCCGACCATAACTACCCACCCTTGCCTTTCAGGGTCACCTTCCCAATCTTCCACCCAAGTCCCCTAGCCCCAGAATTTCTGAGGCCCCGCCCCTCGGGAGGTCCCGCCCCCTCATTACACAAACTCAATCTCAGATCTCCCGCCCAGATGTTCCACCCAACCCCCTCCTCTGGCCCCGCCCCTCCCGGGCCCCGCCCCCAGCTCTCATAGGCTCCTCCTTATGCCACGCCCCTCGCCCAACCCGCGAAGCACCGCCCCCAGACCCGGAGCCTTAAATACCTCCCCCGCCCAGCCCTTATAGGCCCCGCCCCGGCCCCGCCCCCTGCCCTGAGACCTCCTCCCGCCTCGAGTCCCCGGCCGAGGCCCCTTCCCCGCCCGCACCACGTCCGGCGTCTCCGGGGATCGCGGCTCCGCGGCCGCTGAGCTCGGACTCGGGGGCTCCGGGCGCGCGGCGGCCATCTTGTGCTCAGGCCCCGCCCCCATGCCCGTGGTCGCTGTAGGAGGGGGCGGGGCTCGGGCCGCCGTCCGCGGCGCTGCGCAGGCGCACACGGGCGGGCAGGGGCGTGGCCCTGCGGAGGCCGCGGCCTGCCCGCCCGCGGGAGCCGAGGGTCGCGTCGCTTCTCCACACCGGTCGGCCGCGGAGCGCAGAGCGGGTGTGGGGCGCGGAGGTGGCCCGGGCCGGGCCGGATTTCTCTCCCGCCCGCCGGCTTCAGCAGGCCGTGGCCGTCCGCCGACCCCCGCCGGAGCCTCGCCGGCCTTGTCGCCGTCCCCGGGGCGCCGTGCGAGGGTGGCCGGCGTGGGGCCTTCCCCGGCAGGTCCTGGGCCGGCCGCGGCCCCGCGGGCCCGGAGTGCGGGCAGCCCGGGCGGTGCGGCGTGGAGAGCCCCCGTGGCTCGGGCCTCGCGCCCGCGTCTGCAAAGCCGGGCGGCGGTGAGGAGAGCGGGACGGGGCGCCCCTGCAGCGCCCGCAGAGCTCTGGTCCGCCGCCGGCCGCGGTGCTGGTCCTCCGCAGCGTCCGCTGGTAGCGCCGTCGTTGTCTGTGAATTTGACGGAAAGGCTGGCGGAGGGGGAGCGAGAAGCAGGCGCCGCGCCGGGCGGGAGCCGGAGGCGGGGCTCGACCCCGGACCCCGCGCCGAAGGCCGCCGCTCCCCGGGCGGACGGCGACGCCGAGCTCCCTGGGCACGTGTCTGCGCTCTTGGGGTCAGGGATGCAGAGGCGGCGCGGACCCACTCAGAAGCTCGACGCCACGTTGCAGGAACGATCCGGGCTGCGCCCCGGCCCCCGCCCCCGACGTGAGACCTTCTGTTTGCCCGTCCTGGGCGCGCCTTCCGTCTCCCTGCGGAGACGAAGTGTCACGGCTCTGTGTGCTTCACGTTTTAGTGCCAGGGCGCCTGGGGGTGCTACGTGTCACCCGAGGGTCCTGGGAGCAAGCCCTGTGCTCAACAGGGAGTCAGCCTCGCCCTCCCCCTCTGCCCTTCCCTCTGCTCCTGCTCTCTCTCTAGTAAACAAATAAAACCTTTAAGGAAATAATTTTTTTTTCTGACTCAGTCAGAAGGACATGTTAACGCCTGGTCTTGGGCTCCTAAGTTCAAGTCCCACATTGGGTGTAGATATAACTCAAAAAACCTGAACCTTAAAATTTTTCTAGGGGCGCCTGGGTGGCTCAGTGGGTTAAAGCCTCTGCCTTCGGCTCAGGTCATGATCATAGGGGCCTGGGATCGAGCCCCGCATCGGGCTCTCTGCTCAGCCGGGAGCTGCTTCCTCCTCTCTCTGCCTGCCACTGTCTGCTTGTGATCTTCGTCTGTCAAATAAATAAATAAAATCTTTGCAAAAAAATAAAATTAAATTTTATGACTGTTGGTGTAAAGAGGAACATAAACTAGGCTGGGTTGCATTCTTTTTTCCTCTGATTTCAAAATATTTCTCATGGGCCCCTAAAAGTGTCATGAGTCCTAGGCACTGTGTATATCTGCTGTGGCTAATGAGAAAGGTAGCCCTTTCTGTTCTCTCATTTGTAAAGCAACGATAATAGTACTTACTTAACACGGTTAAGTGCTAGGTGCTATGGTGATTAAATGAGCCACTACGTGGGAAGTGTGATGTAGGCCTAGGATCAGCTGTAATGATTACCAACTTCCACCAGTGAAGTGAGAGCTCCTGTTGCTTGAAGTCGTTATTAATCTTTGATAGCCTAACTTCATTTTTTGCCAATCTGATGGGTGTGACATGGTTTTTCATGGAGAGATTCCTTCTATTAAGTGAGATAATTCATGACACCGTATCTAGCACAGAGCTCATCCTCTGTTCTATCTTGTGGGCGGGGTCCATGCCAGCTCTGCATCCTCAGAAGGCCCCAGGGAATGGTGGGTGAGTGAACAAACGAGTGAGTAGCTCAGTTAAAGCAGGTGGAATAATTTGGGTACGAGAAGTAGAGACAACTATTTGCAGAGAAGACCTCGTTCGGCGGAGTGACTGCAGACTTTCCAGTCAGACAACAGTGGGTTTGGATTCATCGATCCACTTGCTATGCGACTTGGGGCAAGATGTGTCTTCTCAGTCCCCAGCTGCTGTCCACAAAGAGGGCAGCACAATGCTGCTTGGCGGGACTGTATTGAGAACACCACAGGGCGAATGCTATGGGTCCAGCGTAGTTCCTGGAACCAGCCGGTGCTCAACAGACGTGGACTCCTTGCCTTTCCCCCTGTCTGCCTGGGTCCCTCGTGGGCTGGCACTACATTAGCAGCCAATATTTTAGGATCTGATGCTAGACGTCTGGCTACATGGACCCACTATAAAATGGCAGAAAAAGACCTGGATTTGGAGTCGGAAGATGTGGGGTCTAGTCTTGCTTCTTTCTGTCCCTGCTGTGAGCACATCACTTCTTCTTGGTGGGCTGGATCTCCTGCTGCTTTTTCTTTTTTTTTTTAGATTTTTTATTTATTATTTATTTGACAGAGATCACAAGTAGGCAGAGAGGCAGGCAGAGAGAGAGGGGGGCTGAGCAGGGAGCCCGATGCGGGACTTGATCCCAGGACCCCGGGACCATGACCTGAGCGGAAGGCAGAGGCTCCAACCCACTGAGCTCCCCAGGCGCCCCTGGATCTCCTGCTTCTTAAATGAATTGGTTGTTAGAGTTACCACAGGACCCAGCAACTCCACTCCCAGGGAGGCACCCAAGAGAAAGGAGAGTATTTTCTCTCCACACAGAGATTTGTAAACAGGGCGTCTGAGTGGCTCAGTCGGTTGAGCGGCTGCCTTCGCCTCAGCGTCCTGGGATCGAGTCCCACGTCGGGCTCCTTGCTCCACGGGGAGCCTGCTTCTCCTCTGCCTCTGCCTGCCTGTGCTCTATCTCTCTGACAAATAAATTCTTAAAAAAAAAAAGAAATCTGTAAACAAATGCTTACAGCACCATTATTCATAGGAGCCAACGGAGGAGGGAACAACGCAAATGTCCATCAATTCATGAACGAGTAAAAAAACCATGTAATGTATTTATTATGTGGATATAAATATATGGATACATATTAACCATAAGATCGATTTTTATTTTTTATTCCGATTTTATTTTTTATTTTGTCGGCTCGAGAAAGAGCCGACAGCGTGCGAGCCGTGCAGAGGGGAGAACCATCGAGAGGGTGGCGGCGGAGAGAGCAGCCGGGCCGGGAGGGAAACGAGAGGACCTGCTTGTGTGTAGAAGGGCGGGGGAGGACAACCATAGAGAGGACGGCGGGGGCATGAGGGGCCGCGGTGGGCGGGGCGGAAGAAGGGGGTGTGGGAAAGGGACTTGGCCTCCGGAGGCCGCACGGAAGCTGCGGCGAGACTGCCCCCTGCTGGAGGATGGCGGCGTAGTTTTTCGGCGTGAGCTCCCTGTCCGAGCCTGTTTTCCTCCCGGCAAACGGGCGTGGTTGTGACGTCCACCTTCCCGGGCTCGGCCCTCATTCTTTCTCAGGCCAGTCCCCTCCCTCGTCCCTCGGCCCCCACCAGCCCGCCAGCACAGCGGCTCTTTCTGAAACGCTGGCCCGCCCTTGTCCTTCCCGGGCTCCCTGTTGACCGAAGACTGAAGCCCTTCGTGGAGCGGCGCCCACCAAGCCCCCGGCCCCCTGCTACTACCTCGTACCCTGGCCCACAGCATTTCATACCCCCGGCTGCCAGGACTTGGGCTGTTACCGCGGCTCAGAGTAACCTTTTGCCGGGAACGCGGCTGCTTCTTCCCCGACGTAACTCCTCCGGACGCATCCCCTGAGTCCCGCCTGCCTCCAGCTCCCCTTGCTTCTCTGCCTCCAGCTCCCCTTGCTTCTTCCCCGACGTAACTCCTCCGGACGCATCCTCTGAGTCCTGCCTGCCTCCAGCTCCCCTTGCCCCCAGGCTTCTGTCTTGCTGACCTCAGGCCACTAGTTTCCGAGGGTTGCTAAAGCCCTCACACAGAGGTGCCCTGCCCAGCTCCGGACCCTCCCGTGAGGGTGCAGCGTGCAGCTGGGACCTGTTGATGTCCCTTGCCAGCCCTGTCCCTGGCTGCGTGAGGGACGGCCGTTCTTTCGGCTGGTTCCGTCTTGGCTCCGTGGATTCCATGCAATGGATCCACCACAGGGGACCCATCCACTTCTCAAACCCTGGTGGGCATTAGGATTCTTTCCATGTTTTTGCTCTTAGGAATAATGCTGCTCTGAACACTCAGGCCTAAGGTTTTGTATAAACCCGTGTTTTCGGTTTTGTTGAATATCTCCCGGCAAATGGAATTGTTGGGCCACATGGTAAATTGTTATCTTTAACTTGTGGAGGAAATGCACCATTCTTTGTTCCCACCAGCGATGTCTGACGGTTCTGGTTTCCCCTACATTCTCGCGGAGCTCCCGTGTCTTCGGGCTCACCCAATGACCTTTTCCTTCAGGTCCCGCAGCACGTCCCACTGGGACTTGAACTATGCACGACCCCTGGAAGCACCCACCTCATCCATCAGCTTCGTTTTCTTGCCCTTTGTACCGCAGCTGCTTTCCCGATTCTTGGTAAGTGCGTTAAGTTGGGGGATGTAGACGGCGTAGTGTGTGACCATATTCACTGTCAGAGACCCGGGTGCTGGGCTGAAGACTGTGCGTGTGTCTGCTTTGCTGCTTCCACAGACGGAATGTGTCCCCCCCCCGCGCCAAATTCACATGTTGAACCCCAATCCCCAATGTGACAGTATTAGGAGATGGGGCCTTTGGGAATCGATCTGATCATGAGAGGGGAGGCTCCGTGAATGGGTTTAGTGCTCTTATAAAACGGACCGCAGAGACCTCCCTTGCCCCTTCCGTGTGAGGACAGCAGAGAGGAGGTGCAGCCTGTGAATCTGGACACTGAATCCGCTGGCATCTTGACCACAGCCTTCCCATCCTCCACCACTGTGAGAAGCACATTTCTCCCACCCGGGATCTGATATTCCATGATGGGAGTCCGGCGGACTGGGGATGTTGTGCCATGGGAGCACATTGTTGAGCTTTTCCCGACTTAGGTTTCTTCAGCCCCCCAAGCCTCCTCCCTGCCATGGAGAGAGATCCTTCCACTTAAAAATGGGCCAAATGTTTCAGGACAGAAGCTCTCTCTCTGACAAATAAAATCTTGATATATATATTTACATAATCATATTAATTATAATGGTGCGTGTGTGCGTAATTTATGTGAGGTTTAAAAATAAGCCAAAGTGGGACGCCTGGGTGGCTCAGAGGGTTGAGCCTCTGCCTTTGGCTCAGGTCATGATCTCAGGGTCCTGGGGTCGAGTCCCGCATGGGGGGGGGGGGTCTTGCCCAGCGGGGAACCGTGTTCCCCCACCCCCTCTCTGCCTACTTGTGATCTCTCTGTGTCAAATAAATAAATAAAATCTTTTAAAAAAATAAGCCAAAGTCATGTTTGGGAGTTGAATTCAAGAAGTGGTTAGGCTTGCCGGGGTTAATGATGGAAGCACTTGGCGGAGCTCTTCAGGGTGGTTATACACTGTGTAGATGTAAAAATTCACCGATCCGTTACTTTGGGAAGTTTACAGCTCGTGTAGGAACAAACAGGGCGTGGTGGCGTCGGTGTGACGAGCGGGGAAGCCGAGCCGCCAGCTGAGCACGGCGCCACACAGCTGGGGTCTGGCTGTGCGGAGACTGGCGGCGGGCCCTGTCCTTTCTCAGCGGCTTCGTTAAGAGCCGGGGCTTGCCGGGAGGCCCCGACGGTGCCCGTCCGTCCCGACGCAGCGCGGAGTCCGGCTTCCGCGGCCCGCTCCTCCCCGGGCAGCCCCAGCCAGCCGCGCGGCTGCGGCTCTTTCCCCGGGGACGCGCCCTGGTGGACGCCTTGTAACTGTCAGGGCCCCTGAAGGGAACGTCGAGGGCTGCGCGACGGCTGAGTCCCCGCCCCGAGCGGCTGCCCTGGCTCTGGCGCCGGAGCTCCCGTGTCCCCTGCGCGGGATTCTCCGCGGGTCTCCCTGGCGTGACCGTTCAGGATTTGGGTCTCTGTCGCCCCCACCAGGCCCAGGAGAGCTCCTGGCTGCAGCAGGGGTCCCCTAAAGACAGAACTCGTCACGTCTGTCGGCTTCGCTCCGGTTGGCTCGCTCTTCCCCGGCGCGTGCCCGGAAGGAGACCCTCAACGGCGGAAAGAATGAGTCCGCTCAGTGGGACTGAAGCTTCCGGGACCGTTCTTAGGAGGGCGCGTGTTTCCCCCCGGAAGGCTTTCACGTGAACGCCCCCTTCCTTCCGGTCGGGGTCTCGGCCCCTTTAGGGCTCGCGGAAGACCGGGTCCCGCCGCCTCCTGAGGTCCTGGGGGCAGCGGCCGGGCGGCCGCACGGACCGAGAGCGCCGTGTCCGGAGTCGGGCCCGGGAGCTGAAGGATCCCGCGCCGAGGGGGCGGGCCCTGCGGAGAGGCCGAGGCGAGGCTCCGGCGGGCACGCGGGGTGGGGCGGAGCGCAGCGGCCGGGGACGCGGTGGGGCCGGCCGGCCGTCGGGGGCGCGGCTGCGCGGGCCGTGCGGGCGGCGCGGGGGCGCCGGGGCGGGGAGGGCTGCGGGCGCGCGGCGGTGCCGGACGGGCTTGCGGGGCGGGGTAGCCGCGCGGGTGCTGCGGGCCCGGGGGCGAGCGGCCAGTGCCCAGCGCTGGGCGAGGGACGCCCGCCGGAGGCCTGTGCGAGCCCTGCGCGCGCGGGGAGGGCGGAGTCGGCGAGTCCGGAAGCCCCAGCCCCGCGTCGGCCGGCGGGCGGAGGAGGGCGTGCGTACCCCAGACTGCGGCTTGCGGGGCGACCTTCCGTCCCCACCGAGCAGCTCGCCCTCCTTGGCTGCCCGTCCGGGTTCAAGGACGCGCCCGGCTCAGCTTTCAGCCGTGGAGGCGGCTTCTGCCGTCCGCGAACACGCTTGCCCCGAGTCTGCGCTCCTGTCGCTGGGCCTTCGGGCTCCTTTCCTGCGCTGCATCGGGGGGTCACGGACTGCGGGGCCCTGGCCCACAGAGGGCTCGGCGCAGGGTACCCGGCCCTGGGACGCTGACCGTCGGGGGACTATGAGGTGTGAAGGCCGGGTTTGCCCCGCTGTGGCAGGGCGGCGATCGCTCCCGCCTGCCTTTGCTGTGTGGCCACCGACCAGAGGCCCGCCCCGTCTGAGTTTGCGGTCGGGCCCGCTGTGGCGGCGGGGCTGCAAGGGGCAGCCCCTGGAGCTCACTGCCCGGGGCTGGGGCTGCGGCTGGGCACCGGGAGGGAGGCCTTCCCGGGCTCTTCCCACCTGGGTCCGGGCCCCACTGGCGGTCTCGGACCCCTCCCAGTGGCCGGGGTGCTCCTGTGCAGGGAGGAGGTCCAGGGGTTAGAGGCCCCTT
>RCUC01109687.1:0-34875 GCA_003697995.1 Taxidea taxus jeffersonii
AAAAAAAAAACATAGACTCAGAAGCTAGTTTGAAGTTTGGCTCTGCCATTTACCGACTATGTTACCTTTGGCAAATTACTTAACCCTCAGTGGCTCAGTTTCCATGGTGGAAAAAAGGGGAAATAGTATCTACCTCATATGGTGATCCTGAGGAACACATAGACTCATGCTCGCTTTATCTTTCAGATAACGATGGAGATACTCAACAGGAAGCTTGCAGTATTGGCACTCTCAAGGGTGGTGATGAATACTATTTCTGTGTGAATCATGATGCTTTGACTCTAGTTCAGGGCTCAGTAAATTTCATTTGTCAAAGGTCAGATAGTAAATATTTTACCCTTTGTGGGACACCATTGTATAGCAGAAGCAACTACAGATAACATGACTCTGTTCCAACAAAACTTTATTTACTGAAAATAGGCTTTAGACTAGACTGGCCCTGACCCCTGATTAAACTGATGGTTAACAAGCAAATTGGATACCGTAAAGCCATTATGCCTTTTCTTCTCAAATGACATATACTCAAAGTCTGTTGTTCTGTCTCCAGCTTTGTTTCCTTTCACCAGTATGAATCTGTTTCTATTTTCAATTATTTGACCAAACAAGCTTTCCTCACTGTGTACCAGAGAAGACTTCAGTCTTACCGTGTCAATTTGGAGTTAAATGGAATTAAGGATAACTCTTTAGAATCCAATTTGCTCATAATAAGAAGAGATTCTCTCTTTTGTCATGATGTCTACTAAGTCTAAAACCTCATGATTCTGCTTTCTTCCAGAAAAGTGTTCTGATTCTGCTTCTTTTCTCAAGGGTCATATATGCATAGTTGATGTACTATGCATAATATGTTCAATATTACTGGGTCTTGATTTATTTTTCTTATTGAATCTTCATGTTGATACAAATTTATTGCTGCCAAAATATTGGCTTGGGTCTAGATTTATATCATGCTTTCTGAGGATAAACCCCTAGCATTCTTCAATATATACTGTGTGGGACTGGTTAAAAAAAAAATCGGTAAAACTGAGGACAAAGTTGTACTCCTAAATAAAAGCATCTTAAAATTGGCATACGTTGTTGTGGCGGGCACATTAATGTGCCTGAGTGCCAAATCACACTGTCATTTTTCCTTAGGAAATTTATTTATTTTCACAGCTCTTCCAGAAAAGGAAATTCTGCTAAGTGTTATTCGATAGTTTCGCATTTTGGGGAGAGAAATTCTTTATAATGTTCTTAAAGGAAAAAACTCAATATGTGTAGCAACATGTAAAAAAAGTTGATAAGTGAAACTACAACATATAAAATTTCCCAATTTTTACAGTTCCATTATATATTGAGTATTATATTTTAAATATTAAACATTAAGATCTAGTAAAGGGGCACCTGGGTGGCTCAGTGGGTTAAAGCCTCTGCCTTCGGCTCAGGTCATAATCTCAGGGTCCTGGGATCGAGCCCCACATCGGGCTCTCTGCTCGGCGGGGAACCTGCTTCCCCCTCTCTCTCTGCCTGCCTCTCTGCCTGCTTGTGATCTCTGTCTGTCAAATAAATAAATAAAAATTAAAAAAAAATCTAGTAAAAACTCAAATATTAGATGACAATACTTTAAGATTATGCACAGTAATATATATACATAAATGTTTGAAATTATTTTGAAAGTAGTAGTTTTTGAATTTAGCCAATGAAATATTTGGCTTTTATTTATTAGAGATTAAGGTAATTTGGAAAAACAATTCCTATCTAGATGTTTTACTTCTGCATCCTATATAAATAAGAGAGTACCTTTTCTTCTTCTTTTGGAAAGCTCTGGGGTCTCACTAATTTTAATTATTCTATCACAAATTTTATTGAAAAACTTAAATTTTAAATATGCTTGATTTCACTCTAATCATTTCTCATTCTTACATTTGCTTTTGGGACAAGAGTCCCAAATTAGGTTTTGCTCTTAAAAAAGGTTAATAGACTTGGATTATAAATGGAATCTAACTTTCTCTTGGCTAATATTTTAGTGTAAAAATAACCAAAGGACATATTTCATGGTACTTTACACTTCATAAAACACTTTCATTACATTATCACATTTCATCCTCCCAAGTTTGTTGGAAGAGTTATTTCCATTTTACCAGATGAGTACACACAATTAATGTGCAATGGAACCCAGGATTCAATCTTGATCTGACTCCAGGTAAATCAAAATCAATGGCAATCAAAATGTAAATGAAACATTAATATAGAAATGTATAGTAGGAATAAACACACTGGGGAGAATGAAATTTAACTCAGAGCTATAATCATTATGTGTGCAATCTTGAGGGCTTTGTACTAATAAAATGATTCTCAGTTTTTTATATTGGATTTTTAAATGTTTAAAGGATATCACAACAATAGGGAAAGTATAAAAATAGAAACTTTAACTATAATCCCATCAGTCCAAAATAAATATCAGTTCTATGTATTCACTTGTCTTTTTCCTTTAGGCAGTGCTGACTGTATGAAAGACATCCTTTTTAATGACAAAACCTCATATATTTAGGAAGAGTAGGGTTGGGGTGGAGTGCATAGATCCCAAAGTGCAAAGGATCAGTGCTTTTTGTCTTGTGGGTGAGATATTTCCAAGGAGTAGGTCCCCTCTCCCTTCTCTTCTATCTAGACCTCAAATTTAGGATAATCTGCATAATCCCTCCCATCTCTGTTACAGAGAACAGAGGGGGAAAAAAGGCAGTTCCTGGATAAGGTTAACCTTGGGAAGAGTAAATCTCATTTGGTTCAAACATTTCATAGATCTATGAACCAGAAAATTAGGGACAGGCGTCATGAATGCTAAAGAAATCTAGTTATTGGAAATTCTATATTTGAACAACTGCAGAAGGAGTATATTCATAGTAAATATGGCATTTTGTGCTGCATTTTAAATTTATACTGTATCACTTATAACTTATGAAAATTGTTTCCATCAAGAGATCTGGTAAATATTAAATTCTCTGCTAAGTTAGCTTTAAATATATATATATACATATACATATATATATGTATATATATCATCTGAGTCTAAGCTATTTAACTTTTAAGTGCACTTGGAATTTATTTCATAAAGATTGCAAGCGGTAGAACTCAACAGAATATTACCATTTTGCTAAGTAGTCTCACAATTTATTAAGAATCCTTTCTATTTTTTTTTTTTTTTGCTGTATCATCTTTATTAAACATTGCATTCTTACAAGTGCCTAGAACCAAATTATTCAACCCAATGATCTATGGCTTTAGTCTTGTGCCAGGATGACACTTTCAAAAAGAAATATATGAACCCACCACTATATTGTTGAGATTACTGGGCTCTGTCTTTGAGCTTTTGTCACAATGGTATGGACACGTTTGTGCTCTTACAATAACATCACTCCTACACTTGTGCGTTAGATCTGTTCATCTCATTAAATAAAGGGCAGTACCTCCCCGATTGTCTCATCTCTGTTTCATCCTTAATTTTCCCCTCCCTGGTGGATCATTCACAAGAGCAGAGGACTATTATTCAACCTACATGATCTTACAAAAATAACTTCCCTGATCCCTCAAAGCCTGAAAACTACACCATTTCACTGGTCTCCTTCCAACAAGACTACTCAAAATGTTTTCCATGCTCTCTGCCTCCAATTTCTTTTCTACCCATTCTTACTCGAATCCCTTTAAAGCAGGAATTTGTCCCCAACATTCTACTGGAATAGCTTTCTTGTCAGAGTCACCAGTGGCCTCAACATTATTCAACACAACAGTCAAATCTGTTTCCATCTTACTTAAGCAGTATCTGATACAATGACATCCTCCTTCTTGAGTCCTCTCTTCACTTGACTTTTGGGAGTCATCCATCTCACTTTTCTTCATCTTACTAGCCCCTCCTTCTCTCTCACTCTCTTTTTCTGGCTCGTCCTTGTTCCTGTTTCCTAAGATATTATCCAAAACTTTCCTATATCACACAGTTTTTTTGGACTTGGGCTTTGGGTAGGGAGATTCTTGTACTCTATGTGGAATCGACTGGGGTCACTTGATAACTTTCAACTAGTGGCTGATCTAGTCTAAAACTTTTCTGGGTGACTTCATTCATACCTGTTGCCTCTGTGAGGATAGCTGAAAGACCGAGCTCAGCAAATTCCCTCTCCAAGTGGTCTCTCCACTAGGGGAACTGGACCTCATTCTTGGAGGCTTGGGCTCTAAGAGATCAAGACAAAAAGTACCAGCACTTTGCAGCTTAGGCCTAGAACTGGCATCATGTCACTCCTGCTATGTACTTTTTTGGTCAAAGCAGGCATAACTTTAAAGGGAGAGGAAATAGACCCCATCACTCATTGAGAGGAATATCAAGGAATTTGCTGCTATCTTTAACCTTTCACATTGTTTTAACACCTGTCTTCTTAATGATGCAGAAGTATCTCAGAGCATGGTCTTTAGAAATTTCCTCCTTTATCTGTCTCATTTTTAATGAACTCATCCAATCTCTTGGCTTTAATATGGTTTTAAATATGGATAGGTTATTTCATGACTGCCCAAAATGCATTTCCATATTGGAATTCAGAACTCAAGACTCTTAAATATCCAACTTTATGTCTAATACAGCCAATATACTTTCTTAAATTCTGCACTTAGATCTCTAAAAGGACCAATCCCTCTACTCCAGGACTCTCTGACTCCCTTAATTCTCACCGTTTTATTTTTCTCCATTATGCTTATTTAGATCTCTTGTTACCTTTTTAATTTTTGTTGATTTTCCCCTATCAGAAGGTGGGCTACATAAAGACAGGATCTTATTAGGATTAGGAGTCAGTTGAGAGTTGTATCCCCCAGTGCCTTTGGCTAAAGGAAAGTAGTTCGCTAAGGTAAAACCTCTTCATGATTTATAAATAGATTAGGAATGTTGGTTAGGTTTTAGGACATTTTATTGCTTTTCTTCTTGACAATTAGGTTATGCTACACAGTTTTTCTCAATTTTTATGTATAATTTGCATATTATAAAAGGTTTCTTTTGCTTTTGAAATTATTTCAAGTAAAAAAGTTCAATTGTAAATGAAATAGGAAGTTACATGTTCATTTTAGAGTGCATTTTAAATTGTGCTACAAAAGATATGATGAGACACTACAATAATATGTCTAAAATTTCATAAGGAATATGATACAAATCCTAGTTTTTATTAGTCAGTGAAGCCAGGACACCATCTGGCTATAATAAACATAAAGGTATTACATCTTTTTAAAGATAAATGTTTTAAAGAAATGTTTTCCCAGTGTTACTAGAAGAACTTTACATTTAGAGGTTCTGATATATCTCATTTACTTTTATTCTCTGAAAATGGACAAAGTCAAGAACATGGTACTCTTCTCTCTGCAAAGCTGTCTTTGTGTACCACCTTAATCCTCTCAAAAATCTTACTTGTTGGGCTGGCAGTGATGACAATAGTACTTCCATATCCCATGAGTAAACATCACACCCATGTACTTTGTTGTGGTCTTTATTGATTTGTGAGTGATACGGTGAAATCTGATGAGAGGCCTTTTGTGCTCTTTCATCAAGTAAAAAGTTAGTATGTAGTTTTGCCTAGGAGAGTAACTAGCACTTAGTGGGTCCATCAAATAAACCGACATTAGAAAACCCAAGTGCACCTACCACTAGCTGTATAACTCTGGGAAATTTTCTGAGTATCTCATGACCTCAGTTTTCTCTCTTCCTTTTTTTTTTTTTTTTTTTGAAGAGATGGGGCAGGGGTGAAGAAAGAGGGAGAGAGAGAATCTTAAGCAGGTTCCACACCCAGTATGAGGCTGATGCAATGCAGGGCTCTGTCTCACAATCCTGAGATCATGACTTGCGCCAAAATCAAGAGTCAGCCTTTCAAACAATTGAGCCACCCAGGCACCCCATGACCTCAGTTTTCTTATGCATAAAATGGGGATAATACCTGCTTCCTAGAATTATAGTGTGGAATAAATGAGAATAAGTGAGATAATACCTCTCCAGTGCTTATTAGCGCAGTCTGGAACCTAATAAGCTCTCAGAAACTATACTTTGTTACTTTTTGGTTTACTCTCCTTCTCTTTCACTATTTTTCTTTCCGTTCCCTTTCTTTTTTCCCCTTTTTTCTTTTCCTTTCCTTTCCTTTTCCATTGGCTATGTAAAAAAAACTAAAGTAAATCTTCACAAGTATTGAATAGGTGCTTCATTTTTTAAATAAGTCAGTGTCTCACTGTCTAGTTGGTGCCTCAATTGTAGTTGTTCAATAAATGATTTATCTTAGTCTGGGAACAGTTTCATAAGAGCTCATAAGAGCTTAAAATCTCTTAAAGTTAATAATAGTGAAAACCTTATCTTTGGAAAGAAAACTTAGAAAAAAGTTACTATGTTACAGGCATTAAAAAAAAAATGTAGGTCAACAAGATGATTTCATAAGTCATTCCCAACTTCAGTGGCCCTCACAAGAAAACTAACAGGTATCCACAGACAAGACGCCATTGTGAAAATCCCAGATCCGAGAAGTGAGGCTGAAGCTTTCCCCTGGACAACAGAGCCTGAGAGGAACAGCAGTAGAAGGGTAAGAGGCACAGTTTCACTTTGACTGTATCCCTCTCCTCTGGGCCGGGACAGTGCAGAACTGATAGAGCCCCCATGGGCCTACAGTTTTTCTGGTGGGAAAAAGAGAGCCCAAGTTGGGCCTCCAGCTTTCTCAGCATTGCAAAACCTGGGAGGCTTACTCAGGACCCTCATTATAGAATTACTGGGGGAACATGTGGAGGATGGCCAGTGGGGACCAGATAGAAATCGAGAGTTTCTCTAACCAGTACTCAGATCTTGGCAGACTACGTTCCTGGCAACTAAGCAGAGATCTCAGTCAGTAGCTCTGCCTGAGCTGCAGAGCCCAGCTGATGGCGCCCTCCAGCCAGGGTGCTCAGTTGACAGTTTTACCTGATTTGGACCCCAGCCAATAAGCCATACTGGCCATGGAACATACCCTATAGGCCATCCAGTCAGGGGCGCACAATCCACAGTCACGTGTGGGGTGTAGCAAAAGCAGTTTTAGGAGGTAAGTTTAATTATAAACACATATCAAGAAAAAAATAAGCAACCTAACATTGTGCTTGAAGAGACTAGATAAAGGAGAACTTACTAAGCCAAAATTAGCAAAATGAAGGAAGTAATAAAAATTAGAGCAGATAAATGAAAAAGAAAATAAAACAGTATAAAAGATTAATAAAACTAAGAGTTTTTTTTTAAAAAGATAACTAGAATTGACAAATCTTTAGCTAGACTGAAGAAGAAAAAATAGGATTCAAATAAATAAAATTATAAATGAAAGAAGAAACATTATAACAGATACCACAGAAATCCAAGGTATCATAAGAGGCTACTATGAATAATCATATACCAAAAATTGGATAACCTAGAAAAAATAGATATATTTCTAGAAATATATAACCTACCAAGACTAAAACATAAAGAAATAAAAGTCCTGAGCAGACCAATAATGAGTAAGGAGTTTGAGTCAATTAAAAACAACAACAACAACAACCAAACCTCCTGACCACAGAAACCCAGGACCAGATGGTTTCAGTTGGTGAATTCTACCAAACATTTGAAGAAAAAATTAATGGTAATAAGCATTTTCAAACCTTTCCAGAAAGCTGAAGAAGAGGGAACACTCCCCAACTCATTTTATAAGGCCAGAATTACCCTAATACCAAAGCTAGAAAAAGATACTGTAAGAAAATGAAATTATCCATGATGAATAGAGATGTGAAAATTCTCACAAAATATCAGCAAATCTGATTCAAAAGCACATTGAAAGAATTAGACACTATGATCAAGTGGGATTTATTCCAGGGATGCAAGGATGTTTCAACACTTGCAAATCAATCAATGTGATATATCACTTTAACAAATGAAAAATAAGAATCGTAGATCCTCTCAATAGACACAGAAAAAGTATGTGACAAAATATAGCATTCTTTCATGATAAAAACCCTCAGCAGAGTGCCTGGGTGGCTCAGTCAGTTAAGCATCTGCCTTCAGCTCAGATCATGATCCCAGAGTCCCAGGATTGAGCCCCACATCAGTCTCCCTGCTCGGCAGGGAGACTGCTTCTCCCTCTCTCTCTACCACTCCCCCTGCTTGTGCTTGCTCTCTCTCTCTCTCACTCTCTCTGTTAAATAAATAAATAAATAAAATCTTAAAACAAGACAAAACTCTTAACAAATTGTAGTGCTGTATAAAATCGGTCAGCACTACCATAGACCCTGAATAGCCAAAGCAATCTTGAGGAAAAAAAGAAGGAAGCAGGATGCATCATACTTCTTGATTTCAAACTACACTACAAAGTTGCAGCAATCAAAACAGAATGTTATTGGCCTAAAAACTTATACAAATCAACGGAGGAGAATTGAGAATCTAGAAGTAAACTCATGCATACACAGTCAACTAACATTGGACAAGAGAACTGAGAATATTTAATGGGAAAGCCATAGTCTGTTCAATAAATTTTGGGGGGGAATTCTGGATACCACATGCAAAAGAATGAAATTGGACTCATATTATACAACTCATAAAAATTAACTCAAAATGGATTAACAACTTAAATGTAAGACCCAAAACAGTAAAGTTCCTAGAAGAAAACATAAGGAAAATCTTGACATTGGTTTTGCAAAGATTTTTTAAATTATGACACCAAAAGCACAAGCAACAAAAGCAGAAATAAAGAGTACCATGACAAACAAAAACGCTACAGAATAGAAAAATGAAAAATCAAGTTATGGAATGGGAGAAAATAATTACAAATCATGTATCTGGTAAGGGGAGAATATTCAAAATATGTAAGGAATTCATTACTCCAAAGCAAAAATCCCAAATAATCTGATTTAAAAATGAGCAAAGGACCTGAATAGGTATTTTTCCAAATAAAATATACAAATGGCCAGCAGGGATGTGAAAAAGTGCTCAAACATCATTAATCGTCTGGGAATTACAAATCAAAACCCGAAGAGATATTTCTTCAAACTTATTAGAATGACTATTACCAAAAAGACAAGAGATAACAAGTGTTGGAAAAGATGTAGAGAAAAAAGGGAACCCTCGTGCACTGCTGGCGGGAATGTAAATTGGTACAGCCACTATGGAAAACAGTATGGAATTTTCTAAAAAAAAAAAATTGAACTACTATATGACCCGGCAGCCCTACTTCTGAATGTATATCCGAAGGATCTGAAATCACTATCTCAAAGAGATATCTGCACTCCTATGTTCATTGCAACATTAATTGCAATAACAAAGACATGGAAACAAAGTAAGTGTCCATCTAGAGATAAATGGATTAAGAGAATGTATATGTATTATTCAGTCATAGAAAAGAAGGAAATCCTGCCTTTTGTGACAACATGGATGAAATTTGAGGGCATTATCCTAAGTGAAATAGACAAAGATACTGAATGATTTCACACCTATGTGGCATCAAAAAAACCCAAACTCATAGAAACAGTAAATTGGTTGTTGCCAAGGGTGGAAGAGTGGGGAAATGGGTGAAAGTGATCAAAGGGTACAAATTTCCAGTTATGAGATGAGTAAGTTCTGGGGATCTAATATGCAGTATGGGTGACCATAATTGAACAGTACTATAGTGTACACTTGAATGTTGCGAAGAGAGTAAATCTTAAAAGTTCTCACCACAAAGAAAAAAAATGACCATTTAAGATGATTGATGTGCTAATTAACCTCATTATAATAATTATGTATATATATATGTCAATTTATCACATTGTATACCTTTTTAAAAAAGATTTTATTTATTTATTTGACAGATAGAGATCACAAGTAGGCAGAGAGAGGAGGAAGCAGGCTCCCTGCCAAGCAGAGAGCCGGATGCGGGGCTTGATCCCAGGACTCTGGGATCATGACTTGAGCGGAAGGTAGAGGCTTTTACCCACTGAGCCACCCAGGCGCCCCTACATTGTATACCTTAAAGTTATACAATGTTTCATGTCAATTACATCTCAATAAAGCTTAGAAAAAGTAATGTACAATATTTAGATGACATTTTTGAATAGTAAAAGATTAAGAGTGCTCAAAGGAGAACAAGGACAAAGAATTACAAAAAAATAGTAACAGAGTTTATATTTTTGATATTGTGATTTATAAGAAATACATATTTGGTCATTCTATATAAATTTCTTATGAGTGCAATGGGAGCATCTCTTAATCATAATACTTAGTCTCTTGTTCTCATTTCCTGAAATTGCTTTAGAGCCATGAAGGTGAAATGGATTTCTTTTTATTCATAACAAACTCCCTTCCACCACAGTTCAGTTCAATGAGGTGACTTTTAGAAAGCACCTAAGGATGAGGTCTGGTTGCCAGGGGGACCAACGGAGAATAGAGGATTAGGAAATTTCAGTCCCACCTGTTTTCCAGAGAGGAGAGAAGGGCTAGAGATTGAGTCAAATAACAATGGTCAATTATTCCATCAATCAAGTCTATGTAATGAAACCTCCATAAAACCCCAAAAGGATAGAGGGTTCAGAGAGCTTCCAGGTTGGTGACCACACAAACTGCAGGGAGAATGGTGTCTCTGAGAGGGCATGGAAGCTCCTCACCCCTTTTCACATACCTGGCTCTGTATATCTCTTCATTGGGCTGTTGACTCAGATCCTTACATATACTTTATAATAAACTGACAAACCAGTGAGTAAACAGATTTCCTGAGTTCCGTGAGCCATTCCAGCAAGTTGATCAAACTCAAAGAGGGGCTCATGGGAATCTCTGATTTATAGCCGGTCGACCTTCTGACAGGTAACAACTCAGGCTCGTGCCTGGCATCTGAAATGGTGAGCAGTCTCGTGGGACTGAACTCTTCACCGATAGAATCTGATGCTATCTCCAGATAGTGTCAGAACTGTGTTCAACTGAGGAATACCAAGCTGGTGTCTAGACAATTGCTTGGTAGCGGGAGGGGAATATTCACTCACCAGGGAAACTGAATTCTTAGAACCTAAGTACGTTCCTACCGTATTTAATTAATTTGTTCAATATGGGAAAGAGAGGAGGAGGAGGGAGAGAGGGGAGGAGGACGCACTGAATATTAAAACTACCTGTATTTGTAAATTATTTTCCATTCAGAAATGATGGAGACATTATAAATTAAATTAGGATATAGAGATGGGCTGTAACACAAGGAAGATATGCCCAATCACAGTGCTTTTAGGTCACTACAATTTAGAAGGCGTAATCAAAATGGTAGGTTTTGTTCCAGGTTCTAAAGGCAAAATCTCCCAGATTTTTTTTTTTTTTAATAATTGTAATTTCACTTTCAGGAAGCAAATAGATTAAATCAAAGCTTGCTGTCAGTTTCTTGTTCCTGTGTTTACTTACCTGTCACTATTAACTCCCCACACTGGTGTCTGCTTATATGGGTCTTTCTTTTGGATTTCTGCATTTTCAGGCCTTTCCTCCTTAAAGAAAGCATCATTCTCTTTACTGCTTGGGGGCATCTTAGGGATCTCTTTACCGAAGAGATGCATTTTAAGATGAGAAGCCTGATGAAAAATATCCAGTGATCGGGACGCCTAGGTGGCTCAGTTGGTTAAGCAGCTGCCTTCGGCTCAGGTCATGATCCCAGCGTCCTGGGATCGAGCCCCACATCGGGCTCCTTGCTCGGCAGGGAGCTGCTTCTTCCTCTGCCTGCCTCTCTGTCTGCCTGGGCTCGTTTGCTCTCTCTCCCTCTCTCTCTGACAAAAAAAAAAAAAAAAAAAAAAATCCAGTGATCTTTGGCAGACCAAGGAATATAAGTACATATGAAAACTCAAGGTTTTGAAGAATGCTCTTCTTCTGTGTTTTTCTGTAGTAAATAATGTAGAAATAATACTACCCAAAAAAGAATGCATTGTCAACTCGCAAATTATAATCAGAGTTTATGGATCAGTTCAATTGGCTTATTCTCTGGGGGGGGGGGTGTACACACACACACACACACACACACTCACTTTTGAAGTTGAACATAAATCTTCCATTGGTTTTCTTGAAGTTCATATTATTTATTCATAATTTTGATATTGGTACCTAGGTTTTTCTTATCTTGGTTTAAGATAGAAAATAGATTTGTTCTTTTTAAATATTTTAATCATGACATCAAAAATTTAAAGTACATATGTGAAACATTTTCTTAGCTAAAAGTATAATTATTTTTACATAGATGTATTTAATAGAAATGTATATTTTGTAAAAGTTTCAAAGGGCAACTTCACAAAATCATACTATGTCACCTCAAATACACAGGATACGTGCTAAGACTTAATACGGATAGCACACGTTAGGAAATGTTAAGCAGAAATGTTGCAGAAGAAATAGTCTTCCTGTTAAAAAGAAGAAGAAGAAGAAGAAAGAAAGAAAGAAAAATAAAAATAAAATAAAAGCTCTTATAATTACTTAGTCCAAATAGGGAAGAAGGCCTAAGTTTGAATTCATGGCATATTGCTCTAATACGCTATTAGCCTAATCCTTCATTTTCTTGTCAATTAAAGACTTATCTTTATTCACTGATTCACTTATCAGTAATTCGCTGGGTATTTTAAAGCTGGTTGTTAAAAATCCCTTTGTTTATAGCAATAAGGCACCATTCATTTTGTGAACTTTATAAAACCAACCTCTGCCAATTTTGCTCTTTGAGAATAGCTCTAAAGATGTGTTCCCACAGTAATTACTTATTCCAGAGATGTTCATTAAAGAGTGAAGTAAGAGGCAAGTGTTTGAAACAATTGTATCCCACCAAAGCCAGCTTTACCGAGCACCCTCCCAGTATCTACAGTACTTATGTGCATTTAAAAAAAAAATTGGAAAACATCATATGAAATTTGTACTTTTGAGTGCTGTTACCTACAATGGGGTTAAAGATAATGGCTGTCATTTAAAAAAATTCATATTTAAATGAGAGATTCAGCTAAAGGTTGAGGGAAAGATGGGATGCTTTTGAATGTGGGCCCAGCTGTCCATCATATACCTGCTATGAATAGCGTGGGTCATTCTAGTGTCTCTGTTCTGTATTCCCAACTCACCCAAGCCACCAGGATGGGAAGAGAAAGAAGGGGGATAAATCTCAGTGAAGGCAGCCAAATCTTAATGGAGAAAAAAAAAATAGAAAAGATGGGATTGGAGTTGTATATTTCTTTTAGATTGAATTGTTATTGTAGGAGAGTAGTAAGAAGAATTTCAGTGTTTTGTTTGTTATCAGAACCCAATGTGCTGGAATGTGTTTAAGCATTGCAGTTATCCTACAATTACAGTAAAGCTTCCCACTGAGACTTAATGGGCAAAGGAGAAAATTCAGCGCAAGAGAGAGCAAGGGAGAGATTTTTTTTTATCAGCCCGTCAGTGACAAATTTAAATTGATATACCCCCTTACATAAATGAAATTTTATTTATTTCTACTACATAAGAAAACAGAGTGGATCAAGGAAGGAAATCAGAGAACATGAGATTGGATGTATTTCCTAAACTTCTGGACCTAAACAAAGTAAATACCAATCATCTGTAATGAGCATATCATTTGCTGGAATGCTAATAACATAGCCAAATTAGTTTTCTAGGTGCTTGGAAACAGTTCTCCATTTTTGGCCTCTAGACTTGAGTTCTTTTGTCCACATTATTTTTTCTTTTTGTTGAACTCTTAAGATTTATCAGATTTCAAATATAAATGTAACTGAGTTTCCTCAGTTTATTCATCTATAAAATGGGAATGCTAACAATGCTTATATCAACTTTATTCTCTTAAATGTTGATTAAATGAGACTCCCTATGAAAAACTCTTAAGGTGATTGCCTGGCACATAATAAGTCCTCAAGAAATGTTAGCATTATGATTATATACCTTTGACTAGAGCACCATTTCTTAAAAAAAAAATTTATATCCTAACTGTAAAATACCTCACATATCTCTTACTGAACATTTTGAAAGATAGGACAGAAAATAAAAATCCTGCATAATGCTACTATCTGTTGTATCTATTATTAATGTAACTCATATTTCTTTATTAAAATATGTCTGTATGAATATATATTTCTAAAATATCTATATAATGGCTCTTACCCTGTGAGGTCCCCCCCCCCACAGTCAATTCACGGACATCTTTCCACCAATAAATACAGATACACCACTTAATTTTTAGTGTCTATATCACACTTCATTTTAGCTCATAATTTGAACAACCATCCCTAGCATCTTAAATGCTCTTTGTGGATATGGAAAATAAGAAATGCCTTTTTAAAAAAATTACATTCAGTTAGCCAAAATCAGCATGTTCTCATTAGCTGCCTCTGCCTTTTGGGTTGTCTTTTAAAAATGACTGGAAACTTACTTAATACTTAGATCTGGATCCTAGTTCTGCCACCGACTGGCTGTGTGACCTTGGGCAAGTTACATCACTTCACTCTTAATTCCCATGTATTTTTGTTTGTTTGTGTCTCTGTTTTCATTTGTGAAATGATAGAAATGAAAGTATTTCATAGGGTCGTTGAGTGGAACAGGCTTGTTAAGTCATGCAAACTTTTCTTTGATTATTTAGAAGGACTCTGAGACTGGTTTTTGGTATATAGTTAGTACTTGTTAAGTATTAGCTTGAGGCCCTGTAAAAACCTGGAATTCCTCTGAAATCATCCAAGAAAAATTATATTAGTCCTTTGAATTAGGTCTATTTTATTTGCAAACTTTGCATTTCACTGCTATATTTGTACTTTGGAATATTCATATGTGAAAATATATGCTATTCTACTCACCCCAATTCCCAAACCATGTTAATTAGAAGAGAATTTAAAAGAGTTATTTCTGAGTACACTGCTCACTGAGCAATTTGGAAATAGACATCTTTGAACACCAGTAACTAGGTGAATATTTTGCAACTTTTATTTTCTTACAACTTAACACATCTGAGGAACAGGGGACACCCTTGTCTTTGCCTCAGGCTTACTACACCATATTGATGGGTGCTGAGGTGGAGCCATGGTGTAAAACACTAGCCTTTTAAGGACAGAATCTGGGGGAATGGTAAAATCTGAAGGGATTCCCAGTAATTGTCCTCTGTCCGGCATTGTGATATGTCAGTCCTGCAAAAGCTATCCCTTTTTAAAAGCCTAGATATGGAATCCTACTTTATTAGGTAATTCTGGAGCAAAGGTTACCCCAATGGGAGCTTCCCAACCTGCTGAAGTCCGCTCATAAGGTACACTCTTAACATCGAGTGCGTTCCTCTGCCCCCCAGTGGTGCAGGCAAGGCAAGGCAGCTAGCGATCGCTCTCTGGCCAGCCCACCAGCAGCTTCCTTTGCTTCCAGCAGAGGGTCCTAATGGAGTTTAAGTTTCTCTATGTGCCTTGACATGAAATAGTTGGAAAGCACACTCCTCTGTGCCACTTTCTACAGCTCTACTTGGTAAAACAATAATTTACAGACATATGAGGGAGGCTATTCATGGGAAATTTTTCTGGTAGGAAATTTTTCTGGTAGATAAATCTGTCCCCTTGCTGTACCATAGAACAAGTTTCTAGCATGTAAACCAGTGTTTCTAAAAGCCAGAGACTCAGGCATCCCCTAGCACACATCTAAGGGGCCAATCTGAGACACGCTGCTCCAAAAAATGCACACATGTGGTAGACACACATTGTAAGACACAAATATAAATGTTTGCAACTGAAAACGTTTCGAAAAATTTGATTGCCACTTGGACATTAGAATAAAAAAATGTAAATTATTAACATGATAGGAGATGATCAAAATGAAGACACTAAAATTAAATAATTCCTAATGATCTGTGAAGTCCTTTAAGAACATAACTATAGCTTACAAAGTAATACCATTCTAAAGCGCTGGTTCTCAAAACGTGTCCCCAAGGACAGCAGGCAGCATCATCTGGAAACTTATGGAGAAACAAATTCTTGGAACCCACCTCATACTTACTGAAATAGAAGATCTGCAGAGGGAACTCAGTCATCAGTGTTTTAGCAAGCTCTTCGGATAATTCTGCTGTACAGGAGTTTGAGAACCACAATTAATGAGGCCAACTACTTTTCTAATCCTTGTACACCGAATGAATGCTGTCCTTCATTTCCTTTAGGGTACAATACCCTCATTTGAGTGAAGCTGCTGCTATTTCAACTCCTTTTAAAGAATTTGTCTCAGAGCCATTTTGTAACTAAAAAGAAATTCAGTTTCATTATTTTATATTTAAATCTCATTGAGCAATTGCTCAGAGTATCTGTATACATTTTAGATTTGACTTTGCCCTGCAATGCAAAGATTTGAAAGCTTTTCACTTTTGAAGTGATAAGTCTTTAAGGCAATGCAATCAACAAGTTGTATTGAAAGCTTAATATTTATTGAAGACCCCTTGATGGACCACTTTTGGATCTTGTAGGACAGTCTCCACCATAATATTATTTGGCCTCTAACTCTCCCTAATCAGCCTTCAGTCAGAAAAGGTAACTACTTCATTTATTTGACTTTCCCACCTCCTAGGTCAGAGTTAGAGTTAGCTTTGGAAGGAGGCTGGGGGTCAGCTGCTTGCCTGAGTAACACCTTTTTTTTTTTTTTTGGCCAGGAGAACCCTAAGCCCAACCTAATGGACCCCTCATTGCCACAGCGGATGTGGCCAATAGTATCTCTGCTGTTGTGAAATCCTTTTCCTAATGCCCAGTTCACACATGGTTCTTTTTTTTTATTTTTTATTTTTTTAAAAGATTTTATTTATTTATTTGACAGACAGAGATCACAAGTAGGCAGAGAGGCAGGCAGAGAGAGAGGAGGAAGCAGGCTCCCCGTGGGACAGAGAGCCCGACGTTGGGCTCGATCTCAGGACCCTGAGATGATGACCCGAGCCTAAGGCAGCGGCTTAATCCACTGAGCCACCCAGGTGCCCCCACACATGGTTCTTAAGACTCAAAGCAATTGTGGTGGCTGGGCTGTCCAAGACGAGAAAAGGAACAAGAGGTCGTAAGTCCCTTGGTCAGTCCTCCTGGCTCCTACTCTTTCATATGTCAGGAGCATCATGTCCTCAGTGTTTAACTGCCAATTTAAGCTAGTTTTTCGTTTATTCCAGGGTCTCCAACTCAGCTCTTGTGACAGTGTGTCCAAGATGACCCTCATTTTTGTAAAAAGAATACAGTGTGGAGGAATAATTTAGGTTTTCTTCTAAATCTTAAAGGCATCTCACATCTGTTCCCTGAAGTTCTCCCTGTAGTGCCCTTATAGCCTTTTCTAGAGTCCAAGTGAGGAGAGCTAGAAAGTGATGGAATATTCTGGTTATGGGAGGAAAAGGGGTGAATGTTCAATCTTACATCCAGCATTTAGAAGACTCATCAGGGGTGTGGTAGGCAGAACCAGAATCACTAAGCAAAAGAACATTCAACTCAATCTATTATTGCCATATCCCAAGACAAACTACTGATGAGATTTTAGTAAACTTGTAACAATTTATCACTCTGTATGTACCCTTACTATTGACATAAAGAAGGTCATATCTTTTGTTTCTTTTCAACCTAGTTTTTGTTTTGTTTTGTTTTTTTGTTTTTTACTTAAAAAGACATAAGTTGTCCTTTTTGGGTCACAAGTATTTCTCTTTTTTAAAAGATTTTATTTATTTAATTAGAGAGAGAGAGAGAGAGAGCAAGCAGGGGAGGAGCAGAGAAGGAAGAGGGAGGGGAAAAGAGTCCTAAGTAGACTCCAGGCTGAGCACAGAGCCCAACGTGGGGCTCAATGTCAGGACCCTGAGATCATGAACTGGGCTGAAACCAAGAATCAGAGGCTTAACCAACTGAGCCACCCAGGCACCTCTGGGTCACAAATATTACTGTTACAATTATTCGAAGTTTTCATGGTAGTTTCTAGTCATCAAAGATAATTTGATAAAACTCTCCTCTACCGTTTAAAATATTCACTGTCTTGATTTTTATGGACGAACCCTTTTTCATGCTATCCCATAAGAATATAGAATAAAACCCCAAAATGTCAGCATGAGCTGATATTTTATTATTTATATTTATTTTATATTTATTATGTTTATTATATTTTATTATTTTATTTGTGAATTTTTATTTATTTTTATAATAATACATTTACATTGTTCAAAATTAGAACTATATAAAAATATAGACTGAGAAATCCTTCTACCATTTTTGTTTATTTTATAGACTTCCAAATTTTGTAGTATAAATAAAAGTATATATGGCCCTATATATTGTCCTCATTTTTTTTTTTCTTTTTACAGAGGTAGCAAAATATTTTTCTGTATTTTAAAAGAAATTATGTAATTATCCTGGAGTTTTCTCCACATAGTACATAGATTGTGTGTGTATACATATAATTTTTATAATTTATGATATATATATATTTTTTCCTGGCACAGAATGTTCATAGTTTGCAAAGAACTAGTCTTCTATTGCTAAACACTTGGGTGCTTGAAGTCTTTTGCTACCACTTTGTTATAATGAATAATATATATATAGATTTCATATATGTCTAGGAATATCTGGCTCAGATTCATTTGGACACAATAAAATCTTTTTTTTTTTTACTGTAACATTTCCTGTAACTACTCTGGTAGTTCCTAATTCTGACTAAACTTCTTTTAGAATCCAGGCATATTAACTGTCCTCTTTTCATTTCTGAAATATAATAAAGTAGGCATTCATTTTAGGAAGAAAGATAACAATCTGAGCATCTCACATGCCATTTTTCATCTTATAATTCTGGAAAGTATATTTTAGTTGATGCCAGAGAATTTAAGCTTGCTTTTTGAAAAAAGATAATATGTAAGACAGTTGTCAAAAGTAAACATGAGATGTTCCTCCATGATCTTCCAGAGGTAGACAAGAAGAATTAGTAACTTAAGCGTAGGCACGGTTCTGAAATTTAGGTTTTCTCACCCACGTGTATATGGTCTTACTGCATACCTTATTCCATATTATATCTATAAAGGATTTATAAAGATTGAGTATTCAACTATGACTCTGCCCAGTATTTTTTAATATCTGTGTTTCCTTTGATTTTAATTATGAGCATGTCAGTAACCTTGTGATGGTATCAAATACCCATAGCCTTGTTTATTTTCAATAAAAATTCTCAATTTTTTAAAATTAACACAACCTAGCATTCATCTGTATTCTAGAGGTTTTCAACCATTGGCTGCACACAAGAATCACCTGGGAAGATTTTTAAAACATTAATAACAAGGCCAGCACAGACCAATCAAATATAAAGATTTGTTGGTAGGACCTAGGTATAGTATTTTTTTTTTTTTGGTATAGTATTTTTTTAATGCTCCCCAGGTGAGTTCAATCTGTAGTCAAGTTTGAGCGTCACTGCTTGAGGGGAAGAAATAATTACTGGATTTTTGTCTATTTTCCCCCCAATTAGAATTTATTTCCATATGATTTGCATGAAGTATCAGCTTTTTTAAAAAATTTTGAATTGAAAATGAACATCTAAAATTACAATTCTTTGTTTTTATATTTGATATGAAAGAGTGGATGAAGAAAATAAATTATATCTCTGCCACAATTTTTTCTATATCTTGGCATGTTTTGCAAAGAAATTCTTTAACCTTCTTGAGATTCTCAGTGTGGTCCTTCTGGAGTAGAGGGGAGTTGGCCATGGGAAGAAATGTGTTTAGATACTGGTTTGCATGTGAACTTTAATCCACACAAATGTGCCCCTCTCTGAGATGTTTCTAATATGAGACCCAGTTGTACATAAATATTTCCACGTAATTACTCTCTGTTCAAATACATATCAAACTATAAAAATTCTGTGCCTAATTTTTATAAAGTGAACTGCCCACATGCAAAAGTGGGCAAGTTAGCTGTGCTTCCGAAAACATCTTAGAACGCGGTTTTGTAAAACTGGCACATTTTTCTCCCCTCTGGCTGAATAGTTCATTATTCCTGAGTGAACTGAAAAAGAGAATGTAGAGACCTTGGAAAAGTTTTTATCCAGCTCTGAAAACTATTTTGATAGGCAAAAGCTCTTCTTTGTCCTGTTAAGAAGAAATGGGGACTTTCTAGCCAAGAGAAAAGGTGATTTTTTGAGGATTTGGGGCTAATATGTCCCAAAATATCATTCTTTTATGTATACTTCTGAAAAGTTATGTACTGGAAACTTTATAGTATTTTAATTTGAAAAATAAAAATGACCCTGTGGCTAATGGGAAAAAAAGATAATTATGTAAGAACTTTTAGGGGTGAAAAGGGCTGGATTTCCAATTCTAGTGTTCATTTCCTCATGCTTTTCCTAGAGCATAGAAGAAGTGATCTTTGGATTCATTTAGAATCCATGATGTTTCATTACATGTTATACTAGAAGTTTTGTTTTTGTTTTTTTTTTCCTTAGACCCTTCACATAAATCCTATAGTCCATTGATTTCCCCATCTTTGTGAATTGGTTATTTACATTAAGTCTAAAAGTCTAAATATCTGTATACTATTCTTTTTTTAATAAAGATTTTATTTATTTATCTGGGAGAGACAGAGAGAGCACAAGTGGGGGGAGGGACAGAGGAAGGGAGAGAAGCAGACTCCCCGCTGAGCCCAGAGCCCAAGGAGTGGGGCTTGATCACAGGACCCTGAGATTGTGATTTAAGCCAAAGGCAGACGCTTAACTAACCAAACCACCCAGGCGCCCTGTATACTCTTTTTAAAAGGCTGCTTCCTGCAACAATTCTCTCAGGGTGAGTTTATATTTTCATTACAAACGAAACTGTATTTGCAAGGCAGGGTATTGTCTGCTGTGACAGTTCTTTCACTTAAAGGATGTATTGTTTCTGACTTTTGGTTGAAGCCTCAAACTGATACCAGTTATAAGGACAACAGGTACTGTTACTCTTAATGAATTACATTTGGTTACTGGGTTCTCTTCCTGTTGACTTCTTGAAGCATGCTCTCACCTTTCAAATATTTTGTCCTGCCATTAATCCAGTGATTTCATCCTTTTTGTTCCCCTAGACAGGGTAATTTCATCCAAGTTTCCCCACATGGCCAAAATCCATATTAGCTATTTGGTGTGCTGTAAATTTAAAAGCCAGTAGTATTCCTCCCACTCCTTATATATACAAAAAACAGATGGAGTGATTACACTGCAATGTTCCTGGCTAAAGTACATTTAGATGTAAGAATACAGCCTTTATATGTATTGGAGCAAAGTATGTCATTCTTTTTCATTCACTTAAAAGGATGTTTAATAAAATTGCTACTTATCAAAAGAGAAACTCCAGAGGAAGACTAAATAAATGAGGTGATATTTTAAAAGTTAATGAATGAGGTGCCTTGATCTATGGCTCCATTATGCTCTTTTCATTGCTTCACAGAGCTCTTAAAACACAAGATGTGATGTAAAGGATAGGTAAGCTAATTTAAACATTGCTTTAAAAAGTAGGCAGTGAAACACTTATTATGTTTACCGAAGGGCTGCAAGTCCTTTCTTCTAGGAGATATTACAAGCTAAAATGTAACATGCAAATTAATGACCTTTTTAACGTAATGAACACTAAAATTGAACTGGGTTTGAAGTTAGGCTATAAAAATTGTCTAGTGATACAAAATATGATAAAATCTTTTCAAAATTTACTTTAAGCATTACTTAGATGGTACCACCAATATTTCTATTTAACAGAGCTTGGTTTGTACTTTATCCTCATGAGCATAATTTTATAATCTGTATTGATCGTGCTTTCAGTGCTAGCTAACTTCTTCACACTGGGGATTCTGAGAGTTCTTAATTTTTGGAGTCTTTATGAATGATTTTAACAAAACTACTGAAATAATCCATACTTGGTTAATAGTCTTTGCTTAAAAATACCAAAAGTTAATCTGAGCTGGCTTAAACCAAAAATATATTTATTAGATATCTGCAGATTATGTCATGCAATCTATTTTTTTAAAGATTTTATTTATTTATTTGAGATAGAGTGAGTGAGAGAACAAGTGGGGCTGAAGGGTAGAGGGGCAAAGGGAGAAGGAGAAGAGGGCACCCCACTGAGCAGGGAGGCCAACACAGGGCTCATTCTTTGGACTCCAGGATCATGACCTGAGTCAAAGGCAGATGCTTAACCAACTGAGCCAGCTACATGCACCTGTGTCATGCCATCTAATAGCAAGAAAGGGGCTTGTTTTTTTAGGAGATACTGGAACTGGACTGAAATACTTTCTGTCTTCCATTTCTTCTTCCCCCTATGTACTATCTCATTGTTTCTCCTGTGCATAGAATAGAAATATAAATATAAATAATTGCAATCCTAAGAGAAGTTGGAGGAGGGTCACTGCAGTCATTGATTTATATCTACTTCCAAAGACCTGGGCTAAACTAAAACAAAATAAAACAAAACAAAAACATAGTGCTAGAAGTCCTAGCAACAGCAATTGGACAAAAAAAGAAATAAAAGGTATTCAAATTGGCAATGAAGAAGTCAAACTCTCTCTCTTCTCAGATGACATGATATTTTACATGGAAAACCCCAAAGACTCCACCCCCCAAACTACCAGAACCCATACAGCAATTCAGTAATGTGGCAGGATACAAAATCAATGTACAGAAATCAGTTGCTTTCTTACACACTAACAATGAAAATATAGAAAGGGAAATTAGGGAATCGATTCCATTTACTATAGCACCCAAAACCATAAGATACCTGGGAATAAACCTAACCAAAGAGGTAAAAGTTCTGTACTCAAGGAACTACAGAACACTCATGAAAGAAATTGAAGAAGACACAAAAAGATGGAAAAGCATTCCATGCTCATGGATCAGAAGAATAAACATTATTAAAATGTCTATACTGCCTAGAGCAATCTATACTTTCAATGCCATCCCCATCAAAATTCCACGGGCATTTTTCAAAGAGCTGGAACAAACAATCTTAAAATGTGTAAGGAACCAGAAGAGACCCTGAATCACTAAGGAAATGTTGAAAAGAAAAACAAAACTGGGGGGATTACGTTGCCTCATTTCAAGCTTTACTACAAAGCTATGATCACCAAGACAGCATGGTACTGGCACAAAAAAAGACACATAGACCAATGGAACAGAGTAGAGAGCCCTGATATGGACCCTCAACTCTAGGTCAACTAATCTTCGACAAAGGAGGAAAAAAATATACAGTGGAAAAAAGACAGTCTCTTCAATAAATGGTGCTGGGAAATTTGGACAGCTATGTGTAGAAGAATGAAACTCAACCATTCCCTTACACCATACACAAAGATAAACTCAAAATGGATAAAAGCCCTCAATATGAGGCAGGAATCTATCAAAATTCTAGAAGAGAACATAGGCAGTAACCTCTTCGACATCAGCCACAGCAACTTCTTTTGAGACATGTCTACAAAGGCAAAGGAAACAAAAGCGAAAATAAAGTTTTGGGACTTCATCAAGATAAAGAGCTTCTGCACAGCAAAGGAAAGAGTCAACAAAACAAAGAGGCAACCCACAGAATAGGAGAAAATATTTGCAAGTGACACTACAGACAAAGGATTATGTCCAAGATCTATAAAGAACTCCTCAAACTCACAAACACACACAAAACCAAACTCAACACTCAAAGAACAGATAATCACGTCAAAAAATGGGCAGAAGACATGAACAGACACTTCTCCAAAGAAGACATACAAATGGCTAACAGGCATATGAAAAAATGTTCATCATCATTAGCCATCAGGGAAATTCAAATCAAAACTACATTGAGATACCACCTTACACCAGTTAGAATGGCCAAAATCAACAAGACAGTAAACAACAAGTGTTGGAGAGGATGTGGAGAAAGAGGAACCCTCTTATACTGTTGGTGGGAATGCAAGTTAGTGTAGCTTTGGAAAACAGTGTGGAGATTCCTTAAGAAATTAAAAATAAAGCTACCCTATGACCCTGAAATTGCACTACTGGTTATTTATCCCAAAGATACAGATGTAGTGAACAGAAGGGCTTTCTGTACCCCAATGTTCATAGCAGCAATGGCCACAATCACCAAACTGTGGAAAGAACCAAGATGCCCTTCAACAGATGGATAAAGAAGATATGGTCCATATATACAATGGAGTATTATTTCTCCATCAGAAAAGATGAATACCCAACTTTTGTATCAACATGGATGGGTCTGGAGGAGATTATGCTGAGTGAAATAAGTCAAGCAGAGTCAGTTATCATATGGTTTCCCTTACTTGTGGAGCATAAGGAATAACATGGAAGACATTGAGAGACAGTGAGAGGGGAAGTGAGTTGGAGGAAATCGGAGGGGGAGACAAATCATAAGAGACTGTGGACTTTGAAAAACAAACTGAGGATTTTGGAGGGGTGGTGGGTGGGAGGTTGGGTGAGCCTGGTGGTGGGTATTATGGAGGGCACGTATTGCATGGAGCACTGGGTGTGGTGCATAAACAATGAAATTTGGAACACTGAAAAATTAAATTAAATTAAATTTAAAAAATTTTCGATGCTATTTCTGAATTTCTAGGAGAAAGTTTAAATAAAACCAGCCTGAGTCAATTTCCAACTATGTCCAGTCAGCTATGATTAGGAGAGAGAGTCTCACCGAGCTCCCTGGAATATAGAGAACCCTGTGGATAGTGAAACAGTTCCAAGAGAAGAAGACCTGACATAAGCACCAAGAAGTGTTAGATAAGTAATAAGCATACGTTTAATTTAAATTCTAGATCATGTCTCAAGTAGATTAGGTACCAAATACCGTAATTTTTAAAGGACAAAATAAATTAAGATCACATTAGTTAATTAAAAAACATTCTCATGTATTTGTTACCAACTTGATTATATCAAATAATCCTTAAATTCTTTTATTGCTATTCTGTAACTTGAGCAACTGCTATTTATTTATTTATTTACTTACTTACTTACTTATTTTCTTGATAACTCTGGGTAGAGTCTAGGTAGAGACTATTGGACAAGAAATAGAAAAGTAAATTTTGGATTTGGATTGCTGGGTAAAATTTATTTTAGTTCCAACATCAATGAAGTAACTTTAAAATGGCATTAAGTAAACTATATAATGTAGGGTGCATATATGCCAACCCTCCCCCACACCAGGTACAATGTTCAGAATCTGCGTATTTAAAAGGCTAGTTAGGTATTATCAAGTTCAAAACACCTTAATATATACAATCAGGCAAAGGGCTGTTCAAGAGGTGAAGTGTGTTCTTTAAAGACACAAAAACTATTTAGTGAAAACTAAGTCTTCTGAATGTTAACCTTATATGAGCTGCTTGCCTTTTATATTAAAAACAAATTGAATAAATCTGGCATCCTCTGGCCTAGGAGGTTCCCTTTTGAGGAGAGAGGATCTTGAGGGCTTTATGAATTGTCAATACAATGTTTATCCTCCCATTACATTTGAACATCATCTGTTTTGCCGATTCAAGATATTCCTGATCAGTACCGAAATTAAGAAAGAAATATGGAGGTTTCTTGAGTACACATCTATCAGAATTTTGCGTAAGCATCTCAAAAATTTGTGTTTTTGGCTCATTCACATTCTACACTTCTTCAGTGAATTCTTCAGAGAATTCTGAATTCTTCGTAATTCTTCAGAGGATTATGAGTATGCAGAAATGAGTTCAGAGTTCTAAATAAAGTTCATCCAGGTGACTCTTTTTTATGGAAAACTGATATAGCAAGAAACATATTTTAAAACTTCCTTTTCCAGTTGAGTTATTAAAAGCCAAGTCTCTTTCTTTTCAGGAAAATTCATATTTTTGGTATGATTTACTCAGCTATAGTTGCCTTTGAGTTGGGTTTTGAAGTCTTCCACCAGAATGAATGCTGCAATATTTTCATTTGTTAGTAAAAAAAAAATTTCAGGTTTATGCTTATGATTTTGAGCACACATGATTTAGGATGATGGCAATGGTTTCCAGTAACATGATGGCACTCGTGAGGCAGTATTAACACACTGTGGTGAGTGCTAAACTTACTTTCTGTCACTTCAGTGCTGCTTAGAAAAGTCATTTTCTTACCCAAAGGCCTTGGGTAGAGTTAGTTCGTTTGTACATTTATTTTTAACACCTCAAATGATTTGCATAATGATATGTAAATATACTCATGCAGTAAGAGGCTGCATGTTGAGGGAAAAACACAAGACTAGGTAGTAAGACCCCTAGCTCTTTCTCTACTGTGAGCATCCTATGTGCCACTTAATAAACCACTTTTGCAGGCATTATCTATATCATGTCAAGGTTAGGGTTAAGTAATAGCTAAAGTCTCCTTTAGCTCTAACAAGTTTATTTCTATGATAAATGTTAATCTGTAATAAGTTCCAATTTTTAGATAAAGGCAAAAACAAAGGTCCCCTTCCTTTGAAAAGTCAAACTAAATGCCTAGGTATCCCATTGCTTCCCATTGTAAACAATCTGCACTCTCTTCTCTTATCCTCCCTCTTGTGGAATTCCAAGAACTCGAGAAAAGATTTCATAAACCAAGGTCATGTACTGATTTCTAGAATCTGAGAAATTATGATGCAGTAGCTGCCCAGTCAATGTTCTTTCCACTTCCTTCCCATACTCACATTCATGTTAATATTCTGACCTTTCAGCACGCAGTTTAGAAGATTTGAAATTAAAAAGAAGAGAAAAGGGGAACCCGAAACACTATTTATAACTATGGGGAAGGTCACTATTTTTAAAGAGAAACTAAACAGCTGACTCCCAACTTTTTAGGGAAGAGATGATCTCCTCCTGCTCCCCCACACTTGACGTTAAGATTTATTTTTTTATGAATGAGCGCATGAGGGGAAAAAAAAAAAGACAAACATTCAAATACTATATGGCATTTTTGTGTTCAGCAATGAAAAGTTAAGGTAAGAATGCAATACTGAAAGGAACACTCAGGGTTTGGGAGATGGGAGTTCCAGATATGGTGTGGTGTGCCGCCTCTCCGGGGATATTCATTAAATCTCTCTCTTTTTTTTTTTTATAGATTTTATTTATTTATTTGTCAGAGAGAGTGAGCACAGGCAGATAGAGTGGCAGGCAGAGGCAGAGAGAGAAGCAGGCTCCCTGCTGAGCAAGGAACCCGATGTGGGACTCGATCCCAGGACGCTGGGATCATGACCCGAGCCGAAGGCAGCCGCTTAACGAACTGAGCCACCCAAGCGTCCCTCATTAAATCTCTTTATTTCCCTACTATTTTCTTTCTTTCTTTTTTTTTTTTTAAAGATTTTATTTATTTATTTGAGAGAGAGAGAGATCACAAGTAGGCAGAGAGGCAGTCAGAGAAGGGGGAAGCAGGCTCCCCACTGGGCAGAGAGCCCAATGCGGGGCTTGATCCCAGGACCCTGAGGCCATGACCTGAGCTGAAGGCAGAGGCTCAACCAACTGAGCCACCGCAGGTGCCCCCCTACTATTTTCTTTCAGTATCTGTAAATTGAAGAGTCTGGGCTAAATTTACTCAACGCTCACTTTTGACTGTAAATATACAGCTTTCAGGATGTATGTCCATTATGTACATATAAACAGAATTTGTCTGCATGTAGCTATTATGCTTTTAATCCCCCGAAGTAGTTTTGTTTAACACCTTTACCTCTTATTACCTGGAGTATACTCAGGGAATGCAAATAATTCAAGTATTTTTAAAGCAAATGCTTCCAATGCAAATAATTCAAACATTTGTTTGAGCGAACTATAGAGAGAAATGCCAATTTTCAGGTACTTTCCCTTCTCTGTTATTTTCTATGCTTTATAAAGCATCATAAGCAAGACTTGCTTTCATGACTTACCTCCCAAGTAAGTAAACTTCCACCTGTGGATAATTATTAGCAGAGGACCATTGCACCTTAAAGCAAAGCAAAATAAGACATAAAACCAATGGCAATAAAACAAAACGTTTCATCAAAAATGAGTTGGAGTAATAATTCCTAATAAGTAAAAAGGCAACCAGTGCAATTATTTTCACAAGGATGAGAAATAAGCCAAGATTTTCCTCTTTTGCCCTCTCAATTAAGCTGTAACATATACTCATGAAAAGGAGTGGCCCTGGAATGTCCCAGAGGCACAAAAGAGGGTGCACCTACTTAGTTTATTTCTAAATTGTCAGCTCTTTTTTCCCCCTATTCTCTCAGTAAAATAAACTGTTTTGCTGAATAAGAGGGTTAAGAAAAGGCCTGAGTGAGTCACTCCAATTTGTTTCCACGTTCTGAACAGTCAGTAAAGAAATTTATTGCCTCATTAGGCATTTTGAGTAGATTTTTCTGGAAACCTGAGTGACGTAAGGTAGAAAAGTAACCTAGTCAGACGGCTGAAAAGCAGTCACAAGCTGCAAGTTGCCTGTTAGACGAATGACATAGTGACTTGTTTCACGGAGCGGTGCCAGGCATTGGGGCTGGTTTGGAGGAGGAAATTGTGTCTCTTTGCAGCAAGTACTAAAAAATGCTGTAAGATGACAGAGGCGAGGTGCCTGGAGGGGGGCAGTGGTCTCAGAAATGAGATCCAGGGTGAGCTTCGTTTAGTGCCCACAATGAAAATTGTGCCCTTGAGGCTGGATGGAAATCTTAACAGCCTACAGGGCACCCGTGGGATGTCTTGTTCTTCTCTGTCCCTGCTCTTTGTTTTCGCTGATATTTAGCTGAGTTCAAATACAGATACTTAACACAGGGCCTCCCTCACACCAAGGTATCTGTAACCGCTCTGCCTCTGGTCGTGAGCTTCAAGGACTCGTCATGGTCAAGTGAGGGTAGCCTCTTTCCGCACCCTGTGCACTTGTAATCACGTCTCCAAGTAAGAAAGGAACTTCTCCTTAACCTCTTTGAAAATGACGAAAAGTTGGCAGTAGCTGAAGTTATTATTATTATTTTTTTTTTCGAACCAAAGAAGGTCGAACTCATTTCAAAATGTAAACGACCCAGGAGGCAAAAACTCTAAAGGACAAATGATTTATTAATAAGTAGGACGCGGTGACTTGCTTGCCCAAACTAACTTTCTTTTCGTAGGTTTAGCAGATAATCACATTAATCATGATCAGTCTGCGCCGTATCAAAAGAGAATTTGATAAATTAATCACAGCCAACCTTAAAATGGGGAAGCTTTAGGGAATTTTGCAGATAAAAGGACTGGAAATCTTTGCTTCTCATAATGAAAAGAAATGGGTGTATGTGTGTGTGCACATAAATATGTACACATATGTACACGTGTCTATACACATAGATTATATATATACAATATATAATATATATATGTATATACTATATATGGCATCCTAATGAACAGGTTTGAGTTTCCATTAAGTTGGAGAATAATGAAATAAGGGGAAAATAAAGGTTTAATCTGAACCTCCTCCTTTTCGTACTGATCAAAGAAAGATTTCTCAGCACTGCTTCCTTTCTTACTACGAAAGACTAAATTTGGGAGAGATCTCGGGATATAAAGAGTAAGAAATATTTTCTCCATCCTCAAATCTTTCAACTCTCCCAACTGGCTGACAGCTTGTTACCAGTATTCTGTCGAACTTCTAGAGAATAGAAATTGAAAGAGAGAGAAATATATGGTAACAAGATGCTGAGATGGAGACACTGGGAGAAGAGACTTGGATTCTTGTCCCAGCTTTTCTGAGCTCTTGGGACGCAGTTTCCTCATCTGTGGCATGTAAGGTTTGGACTGGATAGCTTCAAATTGCCCTTGAAGTTTTAAAAACCTGAGAACCTAACTTGGTGGTCTGGAGGAGATTAAAATCCACTTAAAACTTGAAGGAAGGAATTAAAAGCAGCAAATTGGTGCCTTCCCTCATTACTTCCTTTCTAATTAACATTATAAAAGTTCCAGATCTGAGACCCTGCCAAATTTAAAGGTCTGCTATTTTACATATATATTCTTCTACATCCAATTATTTCTTCTTAAGAAAATATAAGATCAGTTATTTCTTAATGATTATTTGTTGACCGTGATGTTCATTGAACTTCTCATGGGTAGTTCAATTCAACAAATATTTAATTAATGACTACTATGTGTTGGGCAGTGAGCAAAGCAGTAGAAAATACCACTCCCACTCCCACCAACCCTCTCTCAAAAACATGACAAAATGACAAATAGTCCTTCGTTTAGGGAGCTTAGAGTGTGCCTGGTACATAATAGTTATTCAGCAAATATTTGTTCAGTGATTCTATTGATATACTGAAGGAGACAATTAGAGTATAACATGATAAATGTGGAGAGAGAAATATATATATTTAAGTATAACACATGTACAGCTATTCAGAGGGGTAGGGAAAGCTTTGCTTAGAGGAAATATTTAGAGAGCAGTTGACATTTGAGCTGAGTAGGCTCTACAACAAATAAGATTTCAAATCACGTTTTTGACAGACGTAGCACACTAGTCTATGGAATGTTTGTGATTGTTGAACACATGTCTTATGGGGAGTGGTCATAGGGCATAGGAAACGAGGATGGAAAGATGGTTGGAACAAAATTGCCAAGACTTTTTGTAATAGTGGGCTAAGTAGTTTAAACTTCTTATTATGAATTCTTAAGACTTCGTACTATAAATAAGGAGAAATAGGTTGTTTTTGTTTGTTTGTTTGTTGTTTTGTAATGAAAATAGTGAGATGACCAGGTTTGTTTTCGTGACTTCTAATCCTCCCAGTGTGCCCAGAGTCCCAAGTAAACATCTGAAGGGCTTCTCCAACTTTTTCACCCATGTTCCAGCAAACAAATGAAATCAGTCTTTACCTTCTAAAGTAATTTACTTTAGGGGTACCTGGGTGGTTCAGTCATTAAGCATCTGCCTCCAGCTCAGGTCTTGATCCCAGGGTCCTGGGATTGAGCCCCCATAGGGCTCCCTGCTCAGCGGGAAGCCTGCTTCTCCCTCTTCCTCTGCCCCTCCTCCCTCACTCTGGTTCTTTCTTGCTTGTTCTGCTGTCTCTCAAATAAATCTTAAGATTTTCAAAAATCTTAAAAGTAATTTACTTTCTGTAAGTAATGTATGATGTTTAAACTATAACACTGAACACAATGAGCAGGCCTTTTCAAATGATATACCTGTCTTCAACTTTCTGGAGATTCTGATATGTCTTCTGTCTTCTGAACCCCCTTCCCCCATTTTTTTTTAGACTTGCAAATATACCATATAAATTCCAGGTGCCATTCATATTCTGACACAAACTCTAAGAGCACAGAAGTATAACCAATTGTATAAGCAAAAATAAAAATAATAACATTGAGAGCCAGGATATAGTAATAATGTGAGCTCTAGATCCTGACAGCAGAGTTAGATCTTAGTTTTGCCACTAACTGTGACCTTGACCAAGGTACTTAAATTCTGTGGCTAGGTTTTGGGGGTAATATTACCTTCTCTGCCAGAGCTGTCTTGAGGAGTAAGAGTTAATACGGAAGGTGGCCTGACATAGAGTATGCCGTCCATAAATTGTTGCAGCTCCTGTTGCTCTTATTATGTAATAGAGGAAGTCTGTATAATCTGTTTTCCCATCCCATTTGATGCCTTCTTTCGGTCCCCATGAGTGATGCTACTTCTTTTTGGGATGATCTTAGTCCTTCTCAACCTCTTCTACAAGGAACACACATTCTTCTCTTTGCCAAAATCGTATTTCAATAAGATTTAATACCTGAATCAAAATACACATTCAGATATCCTCATATTAAATCACAGCTTCTTGTTCTCAGCAAATACCAATGTTTTTGTTCTGTTTTCTTATTCATTTTTTTCTTAAAATGTTAACTATTCTTTCTATATCTGCTTCTTACCCATGCATTCATTCAAGGACTGTTTTCTCAGGTATCTTTTTTAGTTTAGTAGTTCAAGAACTATCAAGTCATTCTCTTATCTCAACACACACCCCAATTTGAAAAAAAAAATTCATTTTACTAATACTTCTTCATAGATCTTATTTTTATAAGATTTAATTAATCTTTATACATCTTTTATACATTTCATTAAGATTTATGCTTCCTTTTTAACTTGTGAAGACAAGATCAGGGTTTGATTAAGTTAGAGTTGTTAGAGCTTGCCTTAGAACAGGAAGTCCCAGACTGGACTGAGTGTTCTGGAAACTACCTGGTCTTCTACTCACCAAAAAGTGTTGTTTAGGAAGCCACTGCCTCTTTCACTATGGTGGTTTTCTCCACCATCAACTCTGACAGTGGTTTCTTTTCAGACTTATTTTATTATGTATAAAATAAGTATAAAAAGTGATTTAGAAGGGCAGTCACTATTCTTGATATTAGACTAAATTTAACACAGATCCAGGATTTTACAGAGTAAAAAACTGGTAAAAAAAAATCTGTGATGGATTTATTATTGATTTTATTGCATGTCAAGGTCAATTGGAATTGAAATATGATGAGTAATATTAGTATCACATAAAACAGTGAGGTTTTTTTGGTCTCTCTCCTTCAGTAAAACCAAGCAGCCCAGGATATTTTGCATTAATGCAAGAAAGCTGGATTAATATTATTAATTATATAGCATTTATATGTTGCAGTTGTTCATCTTAACTGAGCTTTCAGTATGCTTTCATTTTATTCAGTGAAAGTGAATTTTGTTTATCTGAGCTATTCAGAAATGAATAACATTCCAGGCTTGGGTAGACCCTGAGGCACTCTGGTCTTACATTGCTCCAAATTAAAAAAAAAAAAAAATCAGGCTAGTTAAATCATCTTTAAAACATATGGGCTATGGGATGATAATAGATGTTCTACACACCAAAACCAGAAAGACTCCTAGTACCTTAGATAGGGTAAAATTGTAAGCAGAAAGGAAAATAAATAAAATAGCATGTCTGGAGGTCCTTTTTAGACTGCATCTCTCTCCATGAAAAATGTTGCAGGTAAATAAAATATGTTCTTACTGAACAATAAGTATAATATGCAATTTATTGTCATTACAAAGAGTTTTTATTGTATCTGAAGAATTCCACAGAGAGCCATTACAAATCCATTATAGTGTTTTTAGTTAGTGATCTGTTCTGCTTCTCAGGCCATGCTCATTTTATGCAGTATTAAACTTATGCATTTCTAGTTCATGTCTGGTCCAAATTCTGCATATAATAGTTGGAGAGGGTTTTCCTTGCCTTGTTGGCCATTTCTTAAAGGCACAATATAATTTATTTGAGTAGAATAGAGTGATACTCTTTAAAAAACAAAAGCTCAGTTTAAACTTAAATGAAGGTTACATTTTTACTTGTAATGATTGAAAGAAACACTTCCAACAGAAAGGGTTTTATAGTTATAATATTAATAATCAAGTTTGATAGGAATATCACAGTTTTCTTCTAGAAAAGTGGTTTCTTTTGGACTTTCATTGACCTCACATGACATCCCCACTCTCTCCCTTGGAATTCACAATCCAGGCCTCAACTTACATTTTTACTTCTTTTGTGTATAATCACCTTTTCACATAAGACCTTCCTTCCATCCAGACGCATCTTTCCAGTTATGTGAATTTCATGACATAATTTTTTGTGCTTTTCCTTTTACTCGTACTTTCATGTAAACCTTCTACTTCTCCAAATACCTTTTCTAACTGCTTCAATTTTTTACTTTCTCCAAACACTATGTTCCATTTTTTTCCAGTCCTAGAGGTCCATTAAAATCCTCCCTTTTCTATAAAACCTTTTCTGCAGGTGGAAATCTTTTTCTTTCCAATAATATTGTACATCACCTGTCTTGAACTGATTACATCAATGGGTAGAACAGGAAGGGAGTATATATCTGTTGAACGACCCTCATTTCCTATGGATTCTGCTAGGTGTTCTACATTATATGTCTCATTTAGTTCACATCACAACCAAGGAATGGCGAGCTATCATGCTTGTCATACAGATGAAGAAACCATGGTCTGGTGAATCTCAGTTACTCTCACAGAGTCTTTCTTGTAGAAAGCAACAGAGAGCAGAGATTCAAATCTCTCTCTCTCTTTGCACCAAAACCTGTGTTTTTTGCCCTCAGGTGTCTTTCTCTATATGTGAGTCTGTTTCATTTTCTCATCCCACTAACAGCAAGAGTTCTATCATGAGAATTTTTGTTGTTTTAGGGAGCTCTCACATAGTTGGCCTCATAATGGGCCTCATTTCTGCCTTTAGGAGTCTTCGTGGAACTCAGATACAATGTTGTCCTTTATACTTTTCCACTTGTATTCATTTAAAGCTATGCATATGTTCATAATTGGAAATCTTATGTTTCCCTGTCAGCAAAAAAGAAAAGAAAATACATGAATAATGGAGGTACTTTCAGAAAATCTTGCTGCGTTTTCATATTGGTCATGAACATTAAAGAATTTCTTACATTTTCCATGTTTAACCTTTATTTTTTGTATTTGATTCTGTGCGTGGTTGATAATATGTCTTCGTTTATACAGCTTTGAGTTCTGTGTAAGACTGAGACCCATTTTTCTCAAATCATCTGAATCTTCATTGGGGAAAAAATCTCCAAAAAGTACATGGACTTTGAACAAACTTAGTCATGCTTAAGAAGGTCAGTGTTTAATACATTACCTTGAGTTTGGTATCATTAAAAAAAAAGAGAATTTTTTTTAAAAAAACTTAAGTGAAATAACATGAATACAATTTTCAGACATACCCTACTTCTGTGTAGAGGGAGCAAATTACAAAGGAAGTCTTTACGGACCCCATAAATATCTAAGGAACTTGTAGAACTACTGACCAGCAACTCATACGCTGCTCTGCAAATAGTGCCCATCAATTGTTTATCATTTTATTCTAAGCCAAACTCCTAAATAACTTGAATAGAAAAAAGCTTTAGATGATTGGATAATATTTCCCTATAAGGTCAACATAAATCTCTCTTGAATATGTGTTATGAGGGGCGCCTGGGTGGCTCAGTGGGTTAAAGCCTCTGCCTTCGGCTCAGGTCATGATCTCAGGGTCCTGGGAT
>RCUC01109690.1:0-15164 GCA_003697995.1 Taxidea taxus jeffersonii
TAGCAAAATATTAGCTTTAGCTTTCATACTGAAGCTAAAGAGTATGAAGAAATAAGTACAAAAAGTACAAACTGCTATCTAGCAGGTGTCACTTCTATGAATACCAAACCCAGGGAATACTTGAAAGGCCCCTGGTTTTAACTTTTCTCCCTCCCCCTCTCCCTGAGTCACTGCATGATCACTGCAGGAAAACTAGAAAAGTTAAATAAAAAGATACAAGAATTTAGAATCTTCCCAGTGCTTCCCCTATCAGATGCTACTGTTAAGGTTTCCCAGATATGTGGCCACATCTTCTTCTTCTTTTTTTCTTTTTAAGATTTACTTATTTGAGAGAAAGAAAGAGAGTGAGCAAGTGAGAACATGAGCAGGGGGTGGGCCAGAAGGAGACACAGAATCGTCTAGCAGATTACTCCCTGAGGGTGGAGCCCAGTCTAGGTCTCCAACCCAGGACCCGGAGATTATGACCTGAGCTGAAACTAAGAGATGGTTGCTCAACCGACTGAGCCACCCCGCCGCCCCAGCCAGATTTTCTTAAAAGCAATCAGACCAGGTTAACCTCCTTCAAATATTCCCAGTTGTTCTCAAGATCAAGTCCAAACTCCTCAGGACTGCTGAGAATAGGCTCACAATCTGGTCCCTTCACATTGCTCTACCTGAGGCCTCCGGTAGGTCAAGAAACCAGGTGTTGATTCATCAATAACAAATGCAGCCAGAAGATGGATTATCCCAAAGATACCCAAAATATTCATTTTTCAAAAAAATGCACATTCTTTTCAAAAACTCTGAAGTTTATGGCAGTTTATACTGGATGGGATTTTAAAATAGCTTCTGAGGATTTTTCATTTGTTTTCAAAGAAGCATTTTAAAGACATTGAAATCAATACCACAATTTCTGATGAATCAACTCCTGCCTTTAACACTGTGGCGCAGTATGGACAGAAGAACCTTTTTTTAGGTGTGTAGACTGGCCTGGTGTGCGTTGGGTGGTTTGGGAAGACATCTCTAAGTTCCAGATAACAAGAAGGAGCCAGCCATACAAGACCTAAAGGAACAGCATTCCAAACACTTTCATCACAAAATGTAAGCTTTCTTTAATGTTTATAGCACTTTACAAATTTTATACCAAATCATGTTGCTCTGCCCTTGTTGCCTGCCCTGCTTGGGAATTGGATAGCTGGTATTTTTAGCTTCCCTACTAGGAGAGAGTTTCTACCATGTTAGGGAACTGTCATCATTGAAAGACTGTTCAAACTGGTTGCCATAAAGAATGCTAAATGTTATTGGTAGCCCGTGGAAGCAATACTGAAAACAAAAAAACAATACTGAGAACAATTTAAAACCATATATAAACAAAGGTTTTCTTTAGTTTGCAGTTAATTTCACCGAAGTCATTTAACTTGATTTTTAGTTACCAGCTAAAGTTTCTGTACTTTGGGTACTCTGGACTTACGATTTGGGGAATGAGACAATTCTTGTGAATTTCAAGTTGCTTCCACTAAAGAAAGAAACCAAAAGGGTGAGAAATACCCTTAAAGGCTGTTGCAACCATTTACGAAAAATGACTTACCATAACATCTGGAGAAAATCTAAGTTTTTAAGAAACTAAAAAAATGGACCCCTTGGTCACTCACTGAATTGGTAATACTGAGAAATAAGCTTTGGTAAATCCCACAAGTTAGTCTCTGTGCCACAGCTCTACTAATTTTTTTTCTTTTTCTTTTTTTCCAGTAAAAAACACTCTCTGGCTTCCTCCTGACGTTCGCACGTGAATTTCTCTCAACCCAACTCTGCAGACCAGAGGGCTCCAACTCTGACCCCCTCACAGTTGTCAAGGTTCTCACAAGGTCACACATTCTCGACCCTGTAGCCCAGGTGCATTCACTTTTCCTCTGCAAAGGGGACAAACCTAATAATCCCAAAACACCTGTGATGAAACCAGAAAACGATTCTTTTAACAAAAGACGACACCAGTAAATAGGAATAGCATACGTGTCAAGGAGCAGTGGATCCCATCTTGTGGTGGTCTTAGAGGATCTGTCCAGTCTTTGTTGTCTGGGACCTGGCTTTCCGACCCGACTAAAAGGGTCCTCAGAGGCAGAGGCTCTGACGCTGTTCCTGCGGACCCCAGAGCTCTATTCCCAGCCTCCAGCTGCCTGCGCTGTCTATGGCAGAGGGTCTCGGTATCCAACCATGTGATACAATGTTCCTCCAATTGCCAGCCTGCAGGGAGTGGGTGGGGAAGTCAGCTATTGGCTAGAACACAGGCAGCAGGCCGGCTGCCATTGGCTGCCGCCGTTGCTACCCAGCCCCCGCAGCCCGAGAATTGGGATTTCAGTGTCACGTGTAATGCATCCTCCCCCATCCCCACGCGCCCCCGTCTCTCTAAACTCTGGTAATTGTCTAAATGTTATTTGTGATGCAAAAGCACTATTCCTGAGGGGGTAGAGTGTGTCCTTAAATAGAAAAGGATAATCACATAGAGAAAGGGATTACAGTCATATATGCGTACATATAGGTGTCCATATATACATAGGCAGGTATCCCTGGCTTTCTGAAAGTTTGCCATACGCCGCTTCCTTTTAGGAAGACCTACATTAGCATGGTAAAGGCTTTTTTCCTGAAACTGGGAATCCTCTTTGTATTTGGTTAGTGAAAACAGATCCTAATGTACGTCTTTCATAAAGCTGCGTGGCTTCAGAGCATACTTTCAGAAAGCAGAGGAGACTCGGCTTTGTGCCATTTCTGCTTACTGAAAGTTTCATAGCAATGCTCTGCTTTTGAATGAGAGGTGAAATCTGTATCAGTGTATACTTACAGATGTATAATAATAATATATATATAATTGTTGTGTATTGATCTCTGCAGACTATGAACTCAAATCACAATTTCTCTTTTGGAAGGCAGCTATGCTCACCACTATACCACCAACGCACAATTTCTCTTTTGAACCTCACATATTTAAGGCCCAAGAGTGTGTCTGACACATAGTACATACTCAAAATTATTTCATGCATAAACATATTTACCTCCAAATAACCTCAAGATTTAGTATAAAATTGAATGTTTGTTCATGTGATGTGGTAGAGAATGTTAAAAATCCTATTATTTGTGAGATGCTGCATGTATTCAGATGAAAGTTCTGAAACACACCCATAGCCAATAAATTATAAAAACACAATAAAAATATATTTACATATGTGTGTGTATTAAACTGTAGGCAGATGTATACTATGATACTGACATGGGTGCTAAACCAAGTCACCTGAAATCCTGCACTTCTATATCTCTCATGATCTACTCTGGTTTAAAATATTAAAAACTGAAATCCTAATAATTTTGCTCATACCTCTATATGCAGTTCCTAAATATCACCTGAAACCCAATAAATATTTTGTTGAGAGTATGAAATAGCTCTATTTGATAGCTTAAGCAAATCAAGCACAGCCTGAGGGTGTATGAATTTTGCTTTTAAAGAGGTAGAAGAAAAATCTTCTTTTCCATATGCCTGATTATTAAGAATTATTAAGAGATATGAACATCTTTCTACTTTTTCTCCTGCATTAGTTTTCTGTTGCTGTGTAATGAATAATAAGTTTTACAGCTTAAAACAATACCCAGTAATTATCTCACAGTTCTGGAGGTCAGCACTCCTTCACAGCATGACTAGATTATCTGCTCAGGGTATCACAAGACTGAAATCAAGGCATTGTCTGGAATGAGTTCTCATCTGGAGACTTTGGAGGAACATCCCTCTGAACTCATTCTTGTTGGCAGAATTCAGTTCCTTGCATGTACAGGACTCAGATCCCCCCCCTTTTTTTCTTGTTAGCTGGGGGCCACTCTCAGCCTCTGCAAGCAACCCACATTCCTTGCCATATGGCCCCCTCCACCTTCAAGCCTGCAGTCAAATTACATCAAATCCTTCGGGCACTCCAAATTCCTGGTTTTTCTATCTTTGATCTCTAGACCCAGATTTAAAGGTCTTCTGTGATCAGGTCACCCCCACTTGGATAATCTCGCTCTCTTAGGCTCAACTGATTTGGGAACTTAATTATGGCTGCAAAATTCTTTTTGCCATATTAGTGTAATATAATCATGGAAGTGATGTATCATTATATTCAGATTCTGCCCACACTTGAGGGAAGGAGATTATATAAGGGCAAGGGTCATTGGGGATCATCTTAGAATTCTACCTGTGCTATTTTCTTACCCTGGGGTTTTGGCTTGAGTCCAGATATTGTCAATCATGTGTGTGTGGGGGGTGGGTGGGTGTGCCTGTGGGTATGCAGGATGTGTGATGTGAGAGAGAGAGAGAGAACATGTGTGGTGTGTGAGAGGTTGGATCATTCTGATCTCTAAGGTCAGTTGGATTGGCCCGTGAAACAAGGATCATCTTCAATGGCATCATTTTAAAATATGAATATTCTGCTTTGTTGTCTGGTCTCTTGGACACCTTCTGTTTTTCTTTAACCACTACCTTTTCTATCCCACTTAGAAATAGTTGGTGGTCAGCAAGACTTTCACTTTTCACTCAGCTTCTGTCTTCACATAGGAAGACATGCCAGATACTTCTGGGTAAACAGTTGGATTGGAAGATTGAGGCCCAAGAATAGGAGCACAATTTTTCCTCATGGTAATGACTAGAAAGCTGTGGTGCTTAGGGCAAGTCTCTTAATTAGTTCCCATAGAATTAATGTCATGTGATTATTCAAGCTCTGCCCAAGGGTTTTGATTGCAAATACTTTTCTTGAGATACTGGATTCCTATCAGCATATTCCGGCAAAAGCTACCATTAGAGAAAGTGGGGGAAGATCAGTTATCTGTAGGTGTGAAATGACATGTTATCTAGGAAGAGACTTCAATCCTGCTATTTCTGAGAAGAGGCTCTATGTTAGTGGTATGGTTTAATATTTCAAAATAGGAAAACAGGAAGCCTTGTTTCGGCCTAGGGGTGCTGCATCTGTGACCCAGAGACCTCCAAGTTTCCCAGGTGGGCTTCACTGAGAGCCAGAGACCTTTTAAAATTGAGTGTTAATCAGGCATTCATATGCTTATGTTTCTAGAGAGGGATGGATGATACCATTAGATCCACTCATGAGTCCAGTTCAGAATGATTACAAATCATCAGGCTATTTGAAGACTATCTTTCCATGAGCCAAGAAATCAGTGCCCAGTGAGGTGAAATGACTTGCGTGCAATCATAACTGCAGTTACACAACTAACTAGTTACACAACTAATATCAGATTGCTAGGCTCTTGATGCCCAGTCTCACCAACCCGCACCTCACCACACTTTAACCTGAGAAAGACATCTGAGGTCAAACAAGTGTGACAGTCATATACCAACTACACTAATATTAGAGAGTTCCTCCAGGAGTAGTTCTTTAGATACATGGTATTCTTTTAAAAAGAATTAAGCTAAAAATGGGGAAAAGGGATACTAAGTTGGGACACACATAGATATCACCACATACCTAATAAAAATTCTATGACTAGCCATTGAATAAATGGGATGTACTACTCACAGAATGAAGGTACATGAGGGACTTGCTTTTTGACTAATACCTATTATTTACTAATTATACTGTATGCTGGAATTGTCATAAAAATTATTTGGGGCAAATACAGGGTTTTGAGGTACAGGTGGGAGGAAAAGCTCAGAGAATAATATTGGAAAAATATATTAATGATGATAAGAAAATTAAGAGTATTTGAGTGAATTTGACGTACCTAACATGGCTGTGCTAAATGATTTATCTTAATTATCTCATTTAGTTTAATCCTTGCCAAGATTCCATGAGTTAGATGTTACCACCGAATCTACAGATGAGGAAACAGAGGTGCAAAGAAGTCAGTTAGCTTGCCAAAGGTCACAGTTAACAAACGACACAGGAGGATCTCAAATCCAGGTGGTCTTTTGCTCTAACCATTAAGCAAAAGGTCCATACCTAGTAAATTGGAATAAACCATGGAATAGGTACTTTTTTTAAAAAAGATATTATTTATCTATTTCACAGACAGAGATCACAAGTCAGACAGAGATCACAAGTAGGCAGAGAGGCAGGCAGAGAGAGAGGGGGAAGCAGGCTCCCTGCTGAGCAGAGAGTCCGATGTGGGGCTCGATCCCAGGACCCTGGGATCATGACCTGAGCCGAAGGCAGAGGCTTTAACCCACTAAGCCACCCAGGCACCCCAGAATAGGTACGTTTTTAAGAACCAAGTAACAAAAAGAGTATTAATTATCTCCAAGGCAGAATTAATGAACCACCCCCCACCAAATGCACCCATACAAATGTATCTTTAGGACTTACCTCAACAGTAGCTGCACATTTTTCTTTTGTTGCTAGTTTTCCTTTGGGTCCCGGATTCGCTGAATTAACGGAAAAGAAATATTTTTTACCAAAACCTACTAATATAAAAAATAACTACATAGAAAGCTCCTGGGGCTCCTGGGTGGCTCAGTTGGGTAAGCGATTGCCTTCAGCTCAGGTCACGATCCTGGAGTCCTGGGATCGAGTCCCACATCGGGCTCCCTGCTCCGCAGGGAGTCTGCTTCTCCCACTGAACTCTCTCCACTCATGTTATCTCTCTCTCATTTTCTCTCTCTCAAATAAATAAATAAAATCTTTAAAAAAAAAAAAAAGAAAACTCCTGGAGACACCAGGACAGTCTAATATAAAAACCTGGGCTGAAGGCAGAGGAAGTGGCCTCTTTTTTAAGGTGGACTCAATGTCTGCTCAACGTGGTTCAAGAGATCTCAATGTTCCACTTGAATGGCGGGTGGATTTCCATCCGTCCTCAGGACTTAAACATGACATGGTTTATCCACAGACAACTTTTTACTGATAGGCCACATACCTGCAATAATGAGCACAGTTCATGGGGTTTTATGTTTGATTCTGACACCTTCCAGGGTGACAGAATTTGGGTCCTTGGAAAAATGTCCGACAGACTGTGGTGGCAAAAGGGATCCAAGAGTGACCTAGTTGTTTGGTGTGGCTTTACACCTGTGTCTCAGTAATAGAAACCAACGACAGGGCCAACCTGATCCAGACAGTTTATATTCAAATGTATCATGAAGAAACCTTGGGTGAGCCAGCAGTTGTGGCCCCTCTACTCAACACTACTAGGACACCTGGTGTCTGTTACTGCTGTGGGAGGCTTTACAATACCAACGACAGCGGCCTGAATGTTCCCAAAATGTGAAAGTAGCTGCGGAAAATGGCTTCCATTTATTGAGGATGACCAAAGATGCCACACCAAGCCTGGCTCTCGAATAGTGGGAGGGAAGGTCACTGCTCCCCACGTGAATGAGCTCGGTTCTCACTCACCCTCTGCCTGAACAAAACATGTTTTTGGGCAAGGACTTGATTTCCCTCATCTCCTCACTCACAGAGAGCTGGACAGCAGCAGTGATTCAAAGACAAAGATTTTCCTCCTTCCTCTCTTCCACCCCAAGTTATCAGATCCCCTGAGGCAAGAATGATTTAAATAAAACAATAGTTGATAGTTCTAGTTCTGTAAGCTTTGGGGACTAATAGCTTCTTTGAGTCTTTATTTTCTTCTTGAAGACTCCTGTGTACACGTAAAAATATTAAAGTCAATCTGGGTGCTTTTCTTCTGTTAATCTGTGTTGTCAGTTAATTTTTTGGCCCAGCCACGAACAGGAGACAGAGAACAGTCCTCCCCACCCCCCATCAACTACACTTTCCTCTCCTTGAGGTCTGTAAGACTAGTGCCTCCACATGCTTCCTGGATTTCCCACTGTGTGCTGGTTGAATGGTATTCCTCCCAAATTCATGCCACATAGAACCTCAGCAGGGGACCTTGTTTGGAAATAGGGTCTTTGCTGATGTAATGAGTTAAGAGGAAGTCATACTAGATTAGCATGGGCCTAGAGGAGGACACAGACACAGACAAACAGGCAGCAAGTCCACCTGGGATAGAGGCTGAGTTTGGAGTGATGTGGGCACCAACCAGGGAAAACCGAGGCAGGACAGCAGCCACCAGAGTCTGTAGGGGACAAGGAAGGACTCCTCATTAGAGCCAGGGAGAGTGGCCCTGCCAGCACTTTGATTCTGGACTCTGAGCCACCAGAAATGTGAGAAAATACATTCACTATTTTATTTATTTATTTTTTAAAAAGATTTTATTTATTTATTTGACACAGAGAGAGAGAGAGATCACAAGTAGGCAGAGCAGCAGGCAGAGATAGAGGGGGAAGCAGGCTCTCCGCTGAGCAGGGAGCCCGATGCAGGGCTCAATCCCAGGACCCTGGGATCATAACCCGAGCCGAAGGCAGAGGCTTAACCCATTGAGCCACCCAGGCACCCCTACATTCGCTATTTTAAGGCCCCCACATTTGCATTACTTTGCTATGACAACTCCAGCAAACATCAGTTTTGGCACCAGGAGTAATTCCTTTACAAATTTATGTCCATTATTTCCATTTCTTGCATCTTCCATTTCTCCATGAGCGCCTTCATTTCTGTCTTTATTCATGTTTACACTATTCTGATGTAAAAAATTTTTTTTAGTTCTCAATTTTGCCTTGCCTTGATAGCCCCTCAATAAACTGTTTCTCACTGCCAAACACGTTCTTTTCTCTGCACTATGATGTTCTTAATTATGGTCAGTTAATAGCTCTCACCTAATATGTCAGGTTCTAACTCTGAGAGATTTGGTTTCTCTCAACTTATCAGACTCCTTCACGTGTTTCCTTCACTCTAGGTAGAGGATCCTACCTTTAAGTCTCTGCTCATGCTATTTCCCCTTCTTTTGTTTCTGAAAGGCCTGAAGCCCATGCAGCCCCTTTCCCCACTTTGTCCATCTCTATAAAGCCTACTTAGCTTTCAAGACCCAACTCAAGGGCTTTCTCCTCTGCAGAGATTCTCCTATCTTCCTCAGAAGACCCTTGTTTCTTCACTTTCTGAACTCCTTTCATAATACCACCACACTTACAGACCTTGTCAGCTTTTTTTGGTGTTTTTTACCAGTGATTCTGTGATTTATTTTAGCCTCTCTAACTCAACTGTAATCTGTTTAATACCAAAGACTGTGCCTTCATATCTTTATGTCTTTGTATCCTTTCTATCCCCTTTTAGGGCCGAACATCATGATGGGCATGCGTGAAGATCTAGATACATTCATGTCCATGAATTACAGGGCAGTCATGGGATACTCTGCAAACATAGCCAGGGATTTCTGTTAGGAGAGAACGTGCTTAATCTATTAAAATTCCCTGAGAGGGTCAGTAAGCATGTGGACATAATTTCTCTAACCTTTTGAAAAGTCTTGACAAAGTTCCACACCAGAGGTTATTTAAAAATAAAAGTGAGTCACAATAAGATTGCGGGGAATGTTTTGTCATGGTCAGGGAACTGGCTTAAGGATCAGAAACATCCTGAACCAACTCCTCTAGTAATGAATTCCATATGCTTACAACTTTCCACCCAGAGAAAACTGGCCCTTCTCTAAATGGGGAGGTAAAATGTGGGGAGGGGGCAACCAAACGGTACATAGCTCAGTTTTATTTAGCATGTTTGGGAAGAGAGAGTTTACAGTGAAATTTTACTCTGAATTAAAATGCCAAGTCAGAAGAAGGACAACTTGAGAAGACCTTAGGAGGATACAGGTTGACAGAGAAGTGACTGATGAGTCTGCATGCTGGCAATGATAAGGGAACGCATTAGGGATAAAGCAACACAAGCTCGTTTTAGGAGGTGATGAGTTCTGAGCTATCCATTACCTCCAAGGAAGGGAACCAAGACACTGGGTTCTCGGGACAGACTAATAACTTGGCACCTCTTTGGCTGTTAAAATATCTGATCAAGGGTGGCTCAGTGGGTTAAAGCCTCTGCCTTCGGCTCGGATCATGATCCCAGGGTCCTGGGATCCAGCCCCGCATCCAGCTCTCTGCTCAGCAGGGAGCCTGCTTCCTCCTCTCTCTCCGCCTGCCTCTCTGCCTACTTGTGATCTCTGTCAAATAAAGAAATAAAATTAAAAAAAATCTGATCAACATTTATTTACAATAAAGGCCAAGAACTGCCTGGGCGAAAAGCTAAGAAGGTGGCAGCTCTCAATCTTTATTCTATTGTTCTCCCAAACTCGGTTGGACCCCAAAGTTGTGTATCTGCATCAGGGAAACCAAACAACAATTCAGCAATTGACAGAATGCGTCTTCTCTGCTGTAAAATGAGTCTTGGACTCTCCTCTCCTCACACCAAATATTGGCACTCCAAATGTATTCTTAATTGATATGGAGGAAATTTTAATATAAGAACAGTTTCCTCGTTGGTGAAACTTAGGAGGAAAGAGGAATGTACACACAACCTGAAAGACATGGATGGTCCGAAAGGGAGACCTTTATTGCAGGAGTATGATTCTGATGTCTAGAATCCTCATGAGCAGGTGTGCCGAGAGAGGCACAGGGTGCCTGGGACTGCCAGCCCCTATGTAAACATGGGACATGGACAGTGGGATTGGGTACTGCAGCCTTTGCAGGTGCACATTCTGCAGCTGCAACAAATCTCAAGTATGGAAACTTCTGCAACAAGTAATCATAGAAAAAGTGAAAATTTCAACCCCGAGGCTTTCATCTCCCCTATAAAAAAGAATTTAAACAGAAAAACCAGTAGGCGAGAAGCTAGTCTTATTTTAGGTGTAAGCCCATCTGCTGGCAAAGCCTAGATTAGAACAGTTCAGAGGAAAATCATGATTTCAAGTTCGGCAGATAACAGTGACGCAGCTCTTTAGCAACCCAAATATATAATGTAGAAGTCACGCTAGGTTGAGCGCCAAATAGCGACGTGCGAGAATTGTCTTGAAAGGGGAAAGCAGGGCTTTCTTCTTCTGGTTTCTCTCTTTTTAATTAAAAAAAAAAAAAAAGACCTGCAAAATGGTCACAGATATATCTTTTTAGGCAAATTAACAAATTGTTTGTTTATAAAAAAGAAATGAAGGAAGAAAGAAGCTGAATCTATGGTGACGAGCACAGAAGAATTGGCCCTTGGCTGGGCCTTAGTGACACAGGGAAACTGAATCATGGTTTAGGAGAGAGAAGACCAGAGCAAGACGCGGATGACAGTGGGGAGGGCAGGAGCGACTTGACTTTCAGAATGGCATCCAAAAGGACTTCTTTTTTTCTCCTCAAAGGGCATGAGCACATCTTTTAGGAAGGGACAAAACATTAGAAAGAATGAGTAATCTTTCTAATAGAAACAGATTACAATAGGAGTCCATAAATTCCTGAAAATAAGAATGACTTCTTCAACACAAGGACTGTTTAACCTTGTAGAGTAACAACACTGTGACAGTCAACACTGGGATCAGCCTATTGGAAAAGGCTCTGCCCTGGCTTTCATGAAACTTACCATGGACCCCTTTGTTGACAGGGCAGTACCATGTACATAAACATGCCTAGGAAGCCCTCAGAGGCCTCCTGCAACCTTCTCTCCTGCCTCCCTCTCTCTCCTCCTCCAGGGGTACCTCAGCCAGCCTTCTCTCACAGCAAGTCACACCATGCTATGGTGGACTCAACCCTGAGAGCTTCTTGAAATTTTAGATTGTATTTTGTGTATAATATATGCTATGGTGAGAAAAAAATAAATTAAAAAAATGAAAAAAAGAAGATGTGATATATATGAATAATGGAATACTATGCAGCCATCAAAAACCAAAATCTTGCCTTTTGCAATGATGTGGATGGAACTAGAGGGTGTTATGCTGAGTGAAATAAGTCAATCAGAGAAAAGACAATTATCGTATGATCTCACTGATATGAGGAATCTGTGAAACAAGACGGGATTATAGGGAAAGGGAGGGAAAAATGAAACAAGACGAAACCAGAGAGGGAGACAAACTATAAGAAACTCTTAATCTCAGAAAAAAAACGGGGGTTTGCTGGAGGGGTGGGGGTGGGAGGGATGGGGTGATGGACATTGGGGAGGGTGTGCGCTATGGTGAGTGCTGTGAATTGCCTAAGACTGATGATTTAGAGAAGTATAGCCCTGAAACAAATAATACATTATATGTTAATTAAAAAAAAGAATTCCTATTTCTTGTCCAAAGTTTATAAATAAAAACATATAATTTTAAAAAATAATATAAACGAACTTGTCTAGTTGATTAAATAATTGAAAGAAATGCCCCAAAGAGATTTGAGACACTATACAGAGATACCTGAGAGTGAAAGTGTAAAAGTAAATAAATGCAAAAACAAATAAGGGGTGGGGCACCTGGGTGGCTCAGTCGTCTAAGCGTCTACCTTCCGTTCAGGTCAGAATCACTGAGTCCTGAAATAGAGCCCCGTGTTGGGCCTCCCTGCTCAGTGTGGAACCTGCATCACCCTCTCCCTCTGCCTCTCTTACCCTCCACTCGTGCTCTCTCTCACATGCTCCCTCCTTCTCATCTCTCTCAAATAAATAAAGAAAATCGTAAAAAAATTCTTTTAAAAAAGGGGTGAAATTGGGGCAAAGGGAAAACAGGTTAGGAAAAGTAAGATATATCTAGGAATAATTAGAAATTCTTCAACTTGATTTTGAAGAGTGGATGGCGGTTTTCTAGGCAGAGAAGCGAGGTTACGAGAATTCTGGAGAGCCGTGATGGCAGACGTGTTTGGAAAACACTGGTCCTAGAAGCCAGGTGGGAGAGGTGGCGGGAAGGTGGCAAGGGCAGGCAGAGGGGAGAGTGGGAGCTGTATTAAGAGAGCTCTACATAACATGCTAACAGGGAGGTTTTTATCTTCCAGGAAACCAGGAACCAAAAGGTGTCATGATCAGAACTCTATTTTAGATGTGTCCCTCTAGCAACAGCTTGCAGGAGACATGAGGGCCTGGTCAGGTCTTTCTTTTATCTAAAGTCGCCTCAAAACTTTCCATTTTCTCTATGAACCTCAGAAGATGACCTCACCTCTTATTTCCCTATTTCAAAGAGGAAAAATACACCATTTAGTGGGAACCCTTTGAACACTTGCCTCTTCTGTCAGTCAGCTAGAACCATGCCACCCACCACCCTCGCCTCACCTCCATCCTTGCTAGTCAACGGCACAGGTGGCTCTTCTCCTGCTTAGTTCTCTCTCCCCTTGCTTCTACAGTTAAGTTGTTATAACTTTTCTACATTCATAGTCAGTACCTTTTCCTTTCTAACTCACTCATCTACCTTCTTCATTCTGTATTTGGGATCCAAAATTGCCCCTGTCAAGGTTTCAATGGCTTCCCACTCGCTGTCTAAAGAATTCTTCTATTCCTATCTCTTTCGACATGACCATGGCATCTGAACCAGCTGACTACTCCCTTTTTGAAACTCTGTCTTCTTCATTTCCTTTTTTTCTTCCATGTAGAAAATATCACAGTGTCTCTTACTTTTTGCAGGCTTAGAATCCCAGGCTTGTCTTTTAAAGTTCGAGTTCCTCAGAAATACGTACCTGGACCCCGGGAAAGAGATGGGTTGCAGGGACATATTTGGCCATCATTAAACATGGATTCACATGAAATCACCAGAGATAATGTATAGCAAGGAAAGAACAAGGACAATGATGGAATCTTAAGGAACATCAATATTTACAAAGTGGGGAAGAGAAACCAGAGAAGACAAAGGTAGTGCAATCAGAAGAGCAGACTGACAAAAAAGAAAGGAATATGGGAAAAGCCACAGAAAAGGGGTGTCTGTGTGGCTCAGTCAGTTAAGCGTCTGACTCTTGATTTCAGCTCAGGTCATGATCTCAGGGTCAGAAGATCAAACCTCACATTGGGCTCTGGTGCTCAGGGGGAGTCTGTTTGAGACTCTCTCTCTTCCTCTCCCTCTGCCCTTCCCTCTGCTTGCATTCTCTCTCACACGCTCTCTCTAAATAAATAAATTAATAAAATCTTTTTTAAAAAAAGGAAAACCATAGAAGAATTTTATGTTTCCCAGGAACAGATAGGATAATACAGACCCCACTAGATGAGGCAAGGGTTCAGCATGGCCTTGGAGGGGACAATTTCAATGGAGTAATGAAAACAGAAGCCCCCGTATAGGGGTTACTGCAACAAATGAAGACATCAAATTTATACTCCATTTTTCAAGAAGGTGCACTTGAAATAAAGGGAGGGAATAATCTGGGAAAGAATAAGGAGGTCCTTTGGAATGGTAGATCTGAACATACTTAGAAGCTCCAGGCAATGTTTGAAACTGGTAAGAGTAACTAATGACAGCTTAAGTGGATGGAAGTTCAAATATTTTATGCAGTTTATTGTCAAAAATATGATGTATTGGCTTATTAGAATTTTTGTTTTGAGAGTCAGTTGGCTTTGTGTATGCAAATTATTGATGGGAGGTGGCTTCATAAAATAGAAAACAGCTTGGTAAATGCTGATGTAGTAGAAAGGGGCATGAAGTTGGAATCCAGAGACCTAGATCTGTTCCTAACCAATGATTTAACCTCTTCAGGTCTCTGTTTCTTCTCTGCAAGTTGAGGGATTAAGATGATTTCCATAGGTATTTCCAAGGGCTCTTTTCTTCCAGCATCTTCATTGTTTTTCAAACTAGGCTTCTCTGTTAGTCTATGGTCATAGTCTCTTGGGTTGTGAGTTCCTAAGGAAAAATTTTAAATTTTATATTTTCATTTTAATGGCAAAAAAAAGCAGGACATTTTTATTTCTGTGTATGATGAACCTATGTCTGTAGATTTCAGCCTCTGCATTTTTATTTGTATTTGTAAATGTACATCGCAGGTGGTTTTTTGATCTCTAAAGGGATTTCAAGGAACTTTTACAATGTTGGAAAACTTCTCTAGCTTTATGGTTTGTTTTCTTTTCTTTTTTTTTTTTTAAGATTTTATTTATTTATTTGGCACAGAGAGATCACAAGTAGGCAGAGAGGCAGGGAGAGAGAGAGAGAGGAGGAAGCGGGCTCTCTGCTGAGCAGAGAGCTGGATGCAGGGCTGGATCCCAGGACCCTGGGATCACGACCTGAGCCGAAGGCAGAGGCTTTAACCCACTGAGCCACCCAGGCGCCCCTGGTTTGTTTTATTTTCAAATTGATAACCGATGTTTTGTGTCTATCACTGAATTTGTGTTGAATTATCTCATTTGTTTAATGACAAAGCTTCCTTTTTATGGCAGTAATTTTCAACTAAAGGACATTTTCCTAAAGTAAGACGTTAGTTCCTTAAGTGAATCAATGCA
>RCUC01109694.1:0-14408 GCA_003697995.1 Taxidea taxus jeffersonii
AAAAAAAAAAAAAAAAAAAAGGCTATAAACAATAATCCTGGGGTGAAAAAGATAGACCCAATTAAAGATGAAGGGGAATCCCAGGTCTCAGCCTTTCTTCTCTAAAATCTTTATATAATTATGTATCTTGCAAAGACCAAAGCAGTTTCAGAAATGCTTCCTAGAATATGAAGGCATCTGGGCACTGACAATATTACATATTCTAGGATGTTAGCCCAACAGTTTTTCCAGAGCAAGTGTTGAATACCAAAGGACGAAAACTGGAAGATATTTCTGATGAAGACAATAATGGTCTTACAAAAACAAACGAAAACTATCCAAATGAAAACAAGCTAAGGCTATTTATTCTGAGCCTGCTACATAGCAAGAAAATCATCATCACTTATGTTTGGCAGAAACTCAAAGGTGGGCAAAGGAGTAGAGAAGCTTCATAGTGGAAAAAAAGGGAAGACTTTGGGTGTGGCTTGATTGGAGGGTGGTGTTGTGCGGGGGGAAGCTATAGATGGACTAAGCAGAAGTGGAATACCCTCCGTGACGTTTATGTGATTTGGCTTTCTCTATTTGGTCCTACATTGGAAATGGGTGGTGAGGAAGTGTAGGAGGGGCAAAAATTAGGAAAGGTATCAGGTATTATTTAAGTCCTAGACATTTACAGGGGTTATTGTGTTATTGTTTGACTTCCTGGACTGTTTCCTAGATATGGTGATGTTCCTGGGCTGGTTACTGTAGATAATGGGTTAATTTCCCATGCTAGTTGCTACAGATTGTGGGTCAGGGTTCTGTTTTTATGTGTAGTCTGGCTATTGTGTTTGTATATCCAGGCTCTCCATCTAAATACTCTGGAATTTTTGATGTGACACCAAAGGAAGACAGTAAAATCTTTTTGGTTCTTGGTGCTCACATGGAGTATATTTAACAATTCAACTCTATAGCTCCAGAGTTGTCAAGAAGCAGATAACATCATCTACTAATACGTATATAATAGGAGAATTGTGACATTAATAATGCTGTTTGTTCATCATTTTTCTTTCAATTAACTTTGCATTTTGCTTTTACTCCCAGGATCTTCATTTGTTTGTTTAAATACAAACTATAAATGTGGTTTGCAGGATTATTTTGTTTTTAAAATTTTTTAAATTTTATTTTATTTAAATTCAATTAATTAACATGCAGTGTATTAGTTTCAGAGGTAGAGTTTAGTGATTCATCAGTTGCATATAACACCCAGTGCTCATTATATCAAATGCCCTCCTTAATGCCCGTCACACAATTACTACACCCCTCCACCCACCTCCCCTCCAGCAACCCTCAGTTTTTTTCCTATGGTTAAGAGTCTCTTATGGTTTGTCTTCCTCTCTGATTTCAACTTATTTTTTTTCCCTCCTTTCCTCCGTGGTCCTGTTTTGTTTTTTAAACTCCACATATGAATGAAATCATATGGTAATTGTCTTCTCTGGTTGACTTATTTCACTTAGTATAATACCTTCTAGTTCCATCCACATCATTGCAAATGTCAAGATTTCATTTTTTTGATGGCTAAGTAGTATTCCATTGTATATGTGTATATATATGTGTGTGTGTGTGTGTGTGTGTGTGTGTGTACACATACACACCACATCTTCTTTATCTATTCATCTTTCAATGGCCATCTGGACTTTTTCCATAGTTTGCTATTGTAGACATTGCTGCTATAAACATTGGGGTGCAAGTGTACCTTCTGATCACTGCTTTTGTATCTTTGGGGCAAATATCTAGCAGTGCAATTGCTGGGTCATAGGATAGCTCTATTTTCAACTTTATGAGGAATTTCCATACTGTTTTCCAGAGTGACTGTAGCAGCTTGCATTCCCACCAACAGTGTAAGATGGTTCCCCTTTCTCTAGATCCTCACCAACATCTGTTGTTTCCTAACTTGTTAATTTTAGCCGTTCTGACCATGTGAGGTGGTATCTAATTGTGGTTTTGATTTGTATTTCCCTGATGCCAAGTGATGTGGAGCACTTTTTCATGTGTCTGTTGGCCATTTGTAGGTCTTCTTTGGAGAAATGTCTGTTCATAGCTTCTGCCCATTTCTTGATTGGGTTATTTATTTTTTGGGTGTTGAGTTTGGTAAGTTCTTTATAGATTTATCTGATAAGACATTTGCAAATATCTTCTCCCATTCTGTCAGTTGTCTTTTGGTTTTGTTGACTGTTTCCTTTGCTGTGCAAAAGATTTTTTATCTACATGAAATCCCAATAGTTCATTTTTGTTTTTGCTTCCCTTGTCCTTGGAGATGTGTCCAGCAAGAAGTTGCTGTGGCTGAAGTCACAGAAGTTGCTGCCAGTGTTCTCCTCAATGATTTTGATAGATTCCTGTCTTACATTAAGGTCTTTCATCCATTTCAGTCTATTTTTGTGTATGTTATAAGGAAATGGTCCAGCTTCATTCTTCTGCATGCGACTGTCCAATTTTCCCAACACCATTTGTTGAAGAGACTGTCTTTTTTCCATTGGATATTTTTTCTTGCTTTGTTGAAGATTAGTTGACCATAGAGTTGAGGCTCCATTTCTGGGTTCTCTATTCTGTTCCATTGATCTTTGCATCTGTTTTTGTACCACACTGTCTTGATGATCACAGCTTTGTAATTCCCGACTTCATAGCTTGAAGTCGGGAATTGTGATGTTACCAACTTTGGTTTTCTTTTTCAACATTCCTTTGGCTATTTGGTATCTTTTCTAGTTCTATACAAATTTTAAGATTATTTGGTCCAGCTCTGTGAAAAATGTCAATGGTATTTTGACAGGGATTGCATAGCCTGCATCCATGTTCATCAGGGATATTGGCCTGTAATTCTTCTTTTTATTGGTGTCTTTGTCTCGTTTGGGAGTCAAGGTAATGCTGGTGTCATAGAATGAGTTTGGAAGTTTTCCTTCCATTTCTATTTTTTGAAAGAGCTTCAGAAGAATAGGTATTCATTTTTCTTTAATTGTTTGGTAGAATTCCCCTGGGAAGCCATCTGGCCCTGGGCTTTTTGTTGGGAGATTTTTGATTACTGCTTCAGTTTCCCTGCTGGTCTTGGGTCTGTTCAGGTTTTCTATTTCTTCCTGGTTCAGTTTTGGTAGTTTATACATCTCTAGGAATGCATCCATTTCTTCCAGATTGCCTAATTTGTTGGCATATGGTTGCTCATAATATGTTCTTATAATTGCATTTCTTCAGTGTTAATTGTGATTACTCCTCTTTCATTCATGATTTTATTAATTTGGGTTCTTTCTCTTTTCTTTTTGATAAGTCTGGCTAGGGAGTTATCTATCTTATTAATTCTTTCAAAGAACCAGCTCCTAGTTTTGTTGATCTTTTCTACTGTTCTTTTGGTTTTCTGTTTTATTGATCTGCCCCAGTTTTTATTAATATTTATTAATTCTCTTTTCTTGCTTAGTTTAGGCTTTATCTGCTGTTTTTCTACACCTCCTTTAGGTGTAAGGTGGGTTGTGTATCTGAGTCCTTTCTTGTTTCTTAAAGAAGGCTTGTATTGCTGTATACTTTCCTCTTGAGACCACTTTTGCTGTATCCCAAAGGTTTTGAACAGTTGTGTTTTCATTTTCATTTGTTTCCATGAATTTTTTTTAGTTCTTTTTTAATTACCTGGTTGACTCACTCATTCTTTAGTAGGATGCTCTTTTGCTTCCATTATTTGAGTTCTTTCCAAATTTCCTTTTGAGATTGAGTTCAAGTTTTAAAGCATTGTGGCCTGAAAATATGCATAATCTTATGGTACTGGTTGAGATCTGATTTGTGACCCAGTATGTGATCTTGTCTGGAGAATGTTCCATGTGCACTTGAGTGTACTTTTGATTATTGTGAGTGTGTGCAACTGGGTATGTATGTGTATACTGTGAAAAATAGATTAGAAAATATTTCTATTGATTGTCCTCCTTCCCCAGCAGAAACACATGTTCATATTTGTTATGTTTTTGCCTAAAAATGCAATTACTGAAAAGTAAGTGCCTTATGTTTCAAACATGAAAACATTCAAGATTTATTTATAGTTTGCTCTGTTAACTTTTGCATATGAAAAAATTTTTTTCTTTAAGATATCTTGTTATCAGCCTTGTGTCATATATGAATAGGATATCTTTGGTCCAATTTCCTTTGATTTAGGTACCCAGGCAGACATAGAAGAATTTCTCCCATTTTCTTTGTTTCAACCTATACATTGTCCTTTTCTTTTTGTTCTTAAATAGCTTGGTCACACTTCGGTAATATATTTCCCCATGCAGGGAAGAGGTCAGCAAAAAAAATATTTAGGCATGGCAGGCCATATAGTTTCTGTCACAACTAATCAGCTCTGACCTTGTCACATGAAAGTAGCCATAGACAATATGAAATTAGTGTGGCAATACCTCAATAAAATTATTTATGGACATCAAAATTTTATTTTAATTTTAATGTGTCACAAAGTATTCTTTTAATTTTTTTCAAGTATTTAAAAAATGTAAAGACCCTTATTAGCTTACGGATTGTGCAAAAATAGGTAATGGGCCAGATCTGGCTCATAGGCTATAGTCTGCCAATCACTGATCTAGACTAAGAAAGAAACAGGGTAGAGTGAGTGTCTAGGCTTCTCTTTATAAGGATTGTTGACTCTTCCTGACCACCTAATTGGGACCACCTGCATCAACATAGCTTAACTATTGGGATAAAGAACTAAAATATTTGGCTCAGGAAATCTTATCCAATAAATCAATAACATCACTGTCCATTTGGAGAAATTTTTGCATACCTAATTTTTTCTAGGTAAGCAATTGTTCATCTAGGCACACACGTTCTCTATTAGGACAATAGATCAACAACATGGACAAAAAACTTACTTATCAAGTAATAGTTTACTTACCATTACTCACTTCAAGCTCCTCATCTCACTCTATCCACCAATGCTAAACTATTATAACACAAATTTTGTCTGATCCCAATCAATTTCCTTTCTTGAAAGATACATCTATGCCACTTGAACTCAAAAGCTCTAAAACTGTATGAAATATCTTCCTCTGACTTCACTCTTTGGAAGCATTACCAAGAATATCAAGGTGGTATTCTTCCTTACTGCAGTTATTCTAACAAAGTTTTGCCTGTTTAACAGGTTTTTCTAGTAATATTTTGGAAGAGTTGACAGTTGATCTGAGTAACAGCTCTATCCTCAATTACTGGTTTTATATTTCCTTTTTTGCTTTTTTGGATTTCAAGATAGGCTAGCTTACATGCACTTATTAAATAATTATTCATCAACCAGAACTTTGAAGGGGGGCAACCTAAGAGATGTTAGAAGACAATTTTCCATAATCTGTAACCCTCCTACATGTTTAGCGCATATGCTCCAGTACTATCTGTCCAGGAATGCTTGTATAGGCAGACAGGCCTGGAAAGATAGAGACAGGGACCCCTCTGGGAACAAATGAATTTGCATTCCTAGATAAGTAAAGCTCAAAATGGTGACTCCCTCTGTGAATTTTACAGATAACTTTCCCCAGGAAATTTTATTTACATTCCAGGATAGTAAAATAATGTCTTTTTCTAGAAGGTAGGATAAGGTAGATTTGCCAGCAACACTGTAAAGATCAGAGTCTCTGAAACTTGGATTCCATCTTCTTTATTGAGCCCCAGAAGCATGTGTAGTACCATCTGGCCCTTCCTGTGTTGCTCTTTGAGGACTGGGGCTCAGAAAACTAGAGCTATCTATAAGTTTCCTTGGTTCCTGCCTTCACTGTGAGTACACAGTTTTTGTCTCGGACACAGAGGTTTCCTGTTTTCTGCTAGTGTGTATATAAAACCCTATGGGATCATAATGTGTTAGATTGCAAGCCGCTTAAAATCTTATACGTTTCATAGTTTCTGACTTAGCAAGAAGAGATTAGGGAAAGTAGAGTTGGAAAAGAGTGAATATATGAGCATCATTTAAATAAATGGGATGTTGGTTCCCTTGTAGAGTGACAGGGCAACTCTCTTGATTTAAAAATAGTAAGATTCCAGGCACCTAGGTGGCTCAGTGGGTTAAAGCCTCTGCCTTCGGCTCAGGTCATGATCCCAGGGTCCTGGGATCGAGCCCCGAGTTGGGCTCTCTGCTCAGCAGGGAGCCTGCTTCCATCTCTCTCTCTCTGTCTGCCTCTCTGCTTACTTGTAATCTCTGTCTGTCAAATAAATAAATAAAATCTTAAAAAAATAAATAAAAATAGTAAGATTCATGGTTATTGGTGCAGCTCACTAATAAATGGTTCTCCCCTTCTTTCAGACACATAGGATTAAATTGAGGTTAGATTGGACCAAGTTAATAGTTCTGGCCAATGGGTTTGAACAAAAGTGACACATGTCCCCCCCCCTTTATTTTTGCAGATGTGGAAAAGCCAATCCTAAAATTTATGTAGAATTGCAAGAATCTGTGAAGAGTTAAAATAGTATTCAAAAAGAAAAAAAAAGAATAAAGTTGGAGATTCATGTTTCTGCATTTAAAAACTTACAACACAAAATTACAGTAATCAAAAGGGTATGATACTGTCATAAAGACAGACATATCGACCAATGGAATAGAATTGAGAATCCAGAAATAACCCATACATTTATGGCCAATTGATTTTCAACAAAGGTGCCAAGGCCATTCAATGGGGAAAGGATTGTCTCTTCAACAAATGATGCTAGCTTAACTGGATATCCACTTGTAAAAAAATGAAGTAATACCCCTACTTCATACCACATTGGAAACTTAATTTAAAGTGGATTAATGACAGAGACCCCGGCCGGGTAGCCCAGTCAATTAAAGGGCCGACTCTTGATTTTGGCTCAGGTCACAATCTTAGTTTCATGAGATTGGGCCTGTGTCAGTTTCCATACTCAGCAGGGAGTCTGCTTGAGATTCTCTTTCTCCCTTATCCTCTGTCCCTCCCTCTGTTCATGCATTCTCTCCCCTTTCTCTAAAATAAATAAATAAAATCTTTTTTTAAAAAAATGGATCAATTGACCTAAATATAAGATCTCAAACTATAAAATTTAGTGTAAAACAGGGATAAATCTTCAGGACATCAAATTTGTCAAGCAATTCTTAGATATGACACAAAAAGCACAAATAACAAAAGAAAAAAATAGATTGGATTTCATCAAAAGTAAAAGCTTTTGTTCAGTAAAGGACATTATCAAGAAAGTGAAAAGACAACCCACAGAACGGGAAAAAATTTGCAAATCATAAAGGTCTTATTCCCTGAATACATAAATAACTCATAACTCAACTACAAGAAGACAAACAACCCAATTTAAAAGTGGGCAAAGGAATTAAATAGACATTTCTCCTAAGAAGATATAGACATAGAACATCATTTGTCATTAGGGAAATGCAAATCAAAGTCACAAAGAGATACCGTACCCACTAGGATGGCTATAATAAGAAAGAAAGAAAGAAAGAAGGTGTTGGCGAAGATGTGGAAAAACTTCAACCCTCATATACTGTTGGTGAGAATGTAAAGTAGTTCAGCTATGTGGAAAATAGTTTAGTTCCTAAAATAGTTGAACATAGGATTATCATTGATTCAGAAATTCCACTTCTACATATATAGTCAACAGAATTAAAGACAGAGATTGAAACAAATACTTGGACATTAATATTCATAGCAGCACTACTTACAACAGCCCAAATATCCAATCCAAATATCTATCAACAGATGAATGGATAAAAAAAACTGTGGTATAAACATACAATGGGATATTATTCAGCCATAAAAAGAGATGAATTTCTATTACATGCTACGATCTAAACAAATCTTGAAAACATCACACTAAGTTTAAGGAGCCAGGCACAAAATGTTACTTATTGCAGGATTCTATTTCTATGACATGTCCAGAATAGATAAATCTGAAGAGACTGAAAGCAGACTGGTGGTTGTCAGAGACTAGAAGGTAGGAGGAATGCAGAGTAACTGCTTAATTGGTACAGGTTTTATTTCGGGGTGATGAAAATATTTTGGAACTAGACTTGGAACTAGAATTGGGTTATACAACATTGTGAATACGTTAAATGTCACTGAATTGTTCACTTTAAAATGGTTAATTTTATTTATGTGAATTTTACCTCAATTTTTGAAAAAAGTGACATATGTCATTGCCAGCATAAGCATTTAAGTGCCCAATGTGAGAAACTAAGGAATTTTCCTCCCTAACATGGCAAATGCCAATGTTCAAGATGGCAAATACTTTGTCAGCTGAGTGGCTGAATGACTAAGCGTCTAAGATGAACAAAATCTCTTGAAGAACCCTGGGGGACATGTAACTAGCAAAAACCTTTGTTGTTTTAAACTACTGCAATTTTGGGATTATTTTCTCTGCAACATAATCTAGTCTCTCATAACTGATAAAGTGCTACTAAGAAGTATTCTTATACTGTGGGGTTTATATAACAATGAGGCTGGTCTGAAAGGATTCCTTAGGTAAGCTGTATTTGAGCTGAGTTGAAGAGCCTATGAAAAAGACAAGGAAAAACACCTCAAGAAGAAAGAATATTATGTGCCAAAGTTCTGAAGTGGATGAAAATAAGGCACATTCATAAATGTGGTTCATATTTTGAAAGCAAGGGGAAGAATGGTAGGCAGTGAACATAAGGTAGAAAAGGAGAGATAAGGTAGGGTCTTAAAGGCCTTGTTAATGATTTTGGTTTTTATGATAAGAACAATAGGCAGTCTGAATGATGTTAATGAAAATAATGACATTAACACCTAATATTTCTTGAGCAATTATTATGTTCCACTTACCATTCTGACAACTTTGCAAGTATTGTCATTCAATCCTCTGCAAAAGCTCTATAAACTGTTATGATTATCTCCTACTTTACAGATTAAGATATTTAAATACAGAGAAGTTAATGCTTTTTTTGCCTATTTCTACAAAAAATTGTAAGTAGTAGAGCTGTAACTTAAAACTAGGAAATCTAGTCTCAGGGTCATAACAAGATTTCTATGCTTACATTGTATTTTACCACCTCAGACCTAAAATCATCCTTTTTTTTTTTTTTTCCCCCAATTAAAAGCCAATGCTTCCTTTTGGGGAAGTAGTATTTAGAAACTATAATCTGGGCACCCAGTGTGCTCAATGCTACTGGAGTGTCATTGCTTCTGCACCACACTAGTGAACAAAATTAGGAAGTGATACAGTTTTTAAATCATGAATTGATATTGACATTGACAGTTCAAATTTAACATTACTATTTTCCTCTCATTTTATTTTTGTTTCTTATTTCTTAATCCTTCTGTATCTTATTTGTCTTACAGTTTACTCTTTTTTTAAAAATTTTTATTTATTTATTTGACAGACAGAGATCACAAGTAGGCAGAGAGGCAGGCGGAGACGGAGAAGCAGACTCCCTGCTGAGCAGAGAGTTTGATGCGGGACTGGATCCCAGGACCCTGGGGTCATGACCTGAGCCGAAGGCAGAGGCTTTAACCCACTGAGCCACCCAGGCACCCCAGTTTACTCCGGATATACTTTCTTATTTGCTTTATCCTATGATATATGTAAAATAACTATGTATAGTTTTTAAAAGCCAATGTCATGAAGAACAAAGAAAGAAAGGTGGGGCAATACTTTCTTATTTGCTTTATCCTATGACATATGTAAAATAGTTATGTATAGTTTTTAAAAGCCAATGTCATGAAGAACAAATAAAGAAAGAAGGTGGGGCAAATGTTCTAAATTAAAAATGTCCCAAAAGACCAGACAACCAAATATAATGCATGAACCTTGATTGGATTCTGGGTAAAAGAGAAAAACTAACAAAGAAACAAAAACTAGCAATAAAAGGCTGTGTTGACCCTTGGGGAAATTTGAATATGGACTAGGTATCAGATGCAATTATAGAATTATAGTTAGTTTTCTTGGGTGGGGTAACAGCTTGTGGTTATGAGGAGACTCTCCTTATTTCTAAGAGAGAATTGCTGAGATATTTATAGATGAAGTGTCATGATATATGCAATTATCTTTTTAAAAAAATATTTTATTTACTTATTTGACAGAGAAAGAATCACAGTAGGCATAGAGGCAGACAGAGAGAGCGGGGAGCAGGCTCCCTGCTGAGCAGAGAGCTTGATGTGAGGCTCAATCCCAGGACCCAGAGATCATGACCTGAGCCAAAGGCAGAGGCTCAACCCACTGAGCCACCCAGGAGCCCCTGCAACTTATTTTCAAATGGTTAGATAAAAAGTGCCTAAACACACACACATAGACAATAAAAAAGTATACACTAAAAGGAATAATTTCCTTTTAAATGGAAAAATAGTTGATTCCAGGGCTGGGACAGGGAAAGGTCAAATAAAAACAAACCCAGACTTACATAGGGAGAGACTTTAATTAGAAAGAAAGACTATTGTCTCAGAAATCTGCAAGCAACTAAAAATAAAACATAAAATTATTTTTCAAGCAGAGATATGCAGAATCTTTTGTGGAGAAACTGAATAACCAAAGGAAGGACCACTAAGAGGAAAATGGTCTCACTACAGCCAGCCAGAAACTAATAAGCAGGTGCATGTTCCACTTTTTTTTTTGCATGTGTTCTTGCTGAGTCTCAGGACAAGCAGAGTTAGGAGCTTATAGGGAAATAGAAGCCTGACTGCACTTTGGTCAAGACAAAACAGAGGGAAAGAAATGGGCAGTTGTGAATACTTAGAAAATACAAAATTAGCTTAGAATGTCTTGATGTAACCATAAAATTAGATTTCCTAGTATTTTGTTTTGTTTTATTTTGTTTTGAGGAGATGTTCTAGTTTTAGATGATGGCTCCACCACTTGCAAAATTTGTGGAAATGGCACAACAAAAAATTATACACACAGACATTAAATATGATAAAGTTAACAGTGACTGAATCTAGGTGAAAGTCCTAATAGATATGTATTATATTTTTTCTATTTTCCTGTGTGTTTGAAAGTTTTTCATAATAAAAAGTTGGGGGAAATACATCTGCCAAAATATTTTCATTTCAACATGTAATTATGAGCATATCTCAGTGACTGACAGCATGGACTCTGGAATCTAATAAAGCTGGGTTGAAATCCTGCCACTACTATTTGTTTTGTTCTATCAAGTGCCAGCCAATATAAATAATTCAGTCCTTATAACAATCCTGTGAGGAGTATATTATTATCCACATTACACAAATGAAGAAACCGAGGCACAGAGAGGTTAAATAACTTGGCAAGGATTACAGAGCTAGCAAAGTGTGGAGCCAGGAATGAACTTTTCAGTCTGGCTCCTGAGGCCTAGTAGGGAGAACTACTGTATCTGATCTTTGTATAGAATCTGGTATAGTGTCTCACTGGAGAGGCCCAGGATGCCACTGAGAACGTGGAAAGGGAGATAGAAATGTAAATCTTAGAGTCATCAGCCAGTAACCAGCTTATATGAATGTCAACACAATGAGGTGTATATATGAAAAAAATTTCCCCTCAAATCAGTGCTTTCAATCATGCTCTGCTGAATTCTCTTTTCATATCCTGTAACAACATCTATGGACAGAGTCCATGATCTCCATTTGGATTCCTCACTTTCAGTTATGAAGACTTAGTCAAGTCCAGTTACAAAATGCAATCACATGGGGCACCTGGGTGGCTCAGTCCTTAAGCATCTGCCTTCTGCTCAGGTCATGATCCCAGGGTCCTAGGATCAAGCCCCACATCGGGCTCCCTGCTTGGTGGGAAGCCTGCTTCTGACTTTCCCACTCCCCCTGCCTGTGTTTCCTCTCTCGCTGTGTCTCTCCCTATTAAATAAATAAAATCTTAAAAAAAAAATGCAATCACATGTCTGATTCAAAACTTCTCTACCCTCCATTTCTTGCTAGAGTTTTGGCTTGAGAAACCAAAAGTATTGGCTGGTGGGGATTGGGTCAGCAAGAGTCAGTTCCTTATTTCCTCTACCATACTGACATGAGATCTGGCTTTCACTTGATCAATTCCTCCTCAACCTACCCCCACCCATCGTTCTCCAGCTTTTTTCTGCTAGGGTCCTCTCACCTGACTAACAGTGATTTGGGGCCAACTAAAGGCCCAAGAAAACATGTGTATCCCTGCCATGCTGAATAGTAAGAGTTGTGACCACTCCAAGGCTGCCTCTCTCTGTCATGCTAACAACTCTAAGGTTCATCTGGAGAAGAAATGTCAGTCTCTTTTTTCCAGGCATTATAAGCTCTCTCAGTGTTTCTGTTGGAGTCTTCTCTCTCACTTGGTTTTGTGAATGAAGCAAGGACTATGTGGCTATGGGCAAGTCTGACTCAATGTTGCTTTCTGTACCACTCTCCAGCCCTCTTCTGTAGACTGGAGTTGGGGTAGGGTGAAAGCTGGCTTGAATAAAGCTCATCCTATTGTCTTTTGGTAAGCTCAGGGGTAGAATCTAGCCCTAAAATGGGTGACTATTTTAAAATGTATTTCTTGGTTCTTTGCCTCAGCTTTCAACACCAGCCCCTGATTCTGATTCAACAGGAAGAATCACTTTCAGCATCTTTGTTATAGATGCACATATGGTAAATGAAGCCATGAGAATTGACCTAAGACTTCAGGAACTATAAAGATAACAGAGAAGGAGATCTACTGTGTCCTTTATTAATAGTCAGGTCTCAATTGGAATGATAAGATTTTTTAAAATGTTATAGTATATTTGAAAGTTGTGAGAAAATAGACCTTAAGAGTGCCTTAAGGAAAGGCAAAAAAAGGAAAAAACCAATTTTTTCCTATTCCTTTTTTTTGTGTATCTATGAAATAATGTTAACTTATTGTAGTGCTACATATCAATTATATCTCAATAAAACTGAAAAAAGATGTTAAAATGTGATTATGTGTTGGCAATGATAGTAAAACATTAAATAGCCATTATAGAGTCACATCTTGAAATGTCTTACGTTGGCTAAATATATCCAGAGTTGCCATTCAAAACATACATCATGAAGGGCAAGAGGTCCTATGCTGGGTAAATGTCTATGAGGAAGAAAGAAACAATTAGAAGATCCACATTAATAAGTACAATAAAACAAAGGGATTCCAGGGAAAAAGAAAAGTCAGAAACAACCAAGCGAGCTGACATGCATCTTCCATCTCTCAGAGAAAAGAAGTATCAAGGACAAGGAGATGGAGCCCATCCATAGATGTCTTCTATTGTCCCAAAGGACCCAACTGAGCCCACACCCTGGTTTATGATGCCTTTCTAGGTTGACTACAGCTTGAGTGTCAACAACAGGGATCCACTGGAATTCTTCTCAAAAGTGTTTATTTCATCATGTTCACTGCTTCCTGGTTCAGAGTATTTCCCAACACAGCACAGCATCTCCTCTTCAGTGGTCTTCAAATCAGGGTATGTTCCCTTTAGGGGAACTTAAAGAATTCTATGATGTGCATGAGTATGAAAAACTTTAAAAGAACCAATTTCTGTCTCTCAGCTTCTATTTGTTGTCTCATAGAACCAACCTGCCTAGGAATGCATCTGGGGTCTGCTAGTATTCTTATTACCCTTCTCCCAACTTACAAAATAAGGCATACCTCTGACCCATCCTAAAATGTGTATAGTGTGTGGAATGTGGAGGTGGAAAGCTGTAAAAATGCTCTTTGAGGCACAAAATAAAGGGACTATTTATCACATTCAGCTTTATCTCCAGATACCCAAATGACCAACCCATGCCTTGATGAATTAGCTATTTAGCTATTTATCCATTACTACATAGAAATTAGTAGTTTAAAACAATAAATAAGTAATAAATAATAAATAATAATAATAAATAATGCATAAATAAATAATAAAATTTAGTAGTTTAAAACAATAAACAAAGCTCCCCTGGGTCCTTAAACTCATGGCTTTCTCATAGGCTTTCTCACCAGTTTGAGCCATCAAGACATGTGCAGGGAATCTTGGCTTCTGGAAAGGCTGAAGCAGAAGTTTCCAGCACGGTTTTTTCCCCTCTGATCACATAATCAAGTCAGGTGATCTAACTGGTTAGGCTGGTTGGAAACCATCAGTAAAGAAAGTGACCCTGGGGTTTGCCAGGGGAGTTTCAGATTTTAAACAGCACATCATAAATTCCACCGCCTTTATGTTAACAAAGAGTCAAAATCCAAACATCCAGCCTTCCCCAAAGCTATAAATCAACCTATTGTCTATCCACATTTTCCCTGTAAATGGCCTCCCCTTTAAGAGCTATTCATACAAACTCAACAAACAGGGGTTTAATGCATATTGGGAAAACATCTAGACACGAGTGACTCAGGCTGATTTGGAAATCCCTCATTCAGGACACATTTTAAGTGCTCTTAGTGCCTATTTGATACATAGTCTGTAAGTCTTTGCTGAGAGAAAAGAAGAAGGAAGAAAAAGGAAGAGAAATAAAAAAGCAGTATTTGTGGGTCCATTTCCCTTTCTGCTC
>RCUC01109698.1:0-25473 GCA_003697995.1 Taxidea taxus jeffersonii
TATGTAATGCTAAAACTAATATCTCATTTCAGGTTTTTCTCAAATACTACCATGTTGAGCAATTAAATTTGCTGCTGCGAGAAGTCATAGGCAGAGTGGTTGTGCTGCAGGCATATGTCAAGGGGTGGCTTGGAGCCAGGAGATACAAAAGAAACAAAGAGAAGAGAGAGAAGGGGGCCATTGCCATCCAATCAGGTAAATGGTCCTGAATCCTGGCATTTCATCAAGTACTAGGGCCACTCACCTGTTGCTTTTCTCAATGGCTTCTTCTCTTCTTCCTACCCTTCCTTCCCTTCTTCCTTCCTTTCTTCCTTGCTTTAGCAAATATTTATCAAGTGCCTATCACAGGCCCTATGGTAGATGCTGGGAATATAGCCATGAGCAAGACTACCTCAGACCTCCTCATGAGCAAACAAGTCATCAGGACACACTGTGGTGAGTGGTTCGGTAGAAGTAGTATGAAGTGGGCAGAGGGAAAACCCAAAGCACACAGACCTGTGCCCCTTCTCCCAGATGACTGATGTAATATACATCCCAGGCCCATCACCAAGTTCTCAGCATCAGAATTATTATAATGCCCCTTCCCAATGGCTTTCTAGCACAGACAGAGCTTATAAACCAAGGGAATAAATCACCAGCCTCTCTCATATGCCCAGCCCATTCGGTGTCTCTCTGCTCTTGTGTGTGTCATTTGTGTTACAAACAGCATCTGAGCTCCTGTGCTGTTGATGAATGGTTAGGAAAGTGTCAGATCTTGAACATAGTGGACAATTTCCTTCATGCTCTCATAACCCAGACTCCCGTTGTCCACTCTGGACTCATGACTGCACTCAGCAATTGGAAAGCTGTGATGCTAATGGGAGGGACAGAAAGATGAGGTGGTCATGCTCCTGGTGGGCAGCTTAAGGCCCCAATCCTCTGTCTATAGGACTCAGGACACCCCCAGAGATTTCTTCTCTCCTCCTCACCCATTTTCTTTGCCTTATGCCTTCCTGTTGCATAGTTTCTTCTCCCAAAGCACAGTTCTTGGGACACGGTTCACCTTCCCAAATGCAGGTGTTGCGCTACTAATTATTCCCTTTTACCCCCTTCTTATTTATTTATTTGTTTATTTATTTATTTATCTAACAGCACAAGCAGGAGGAGTGGGAGGGAGAGGGAGAAGCAGACTGTTTGCTAAGCAGGGAGTCCGATGTGGGGCTTGATCCGAGGATCCTGGGATCATGACCTAAGCCAAAGGCACACGGTTAACCTACTGAGCCACCCCAGGCTCTGACTCCGTTCTTCATTTTTCACTCCTTCAAATTTCACGTTCGTACCTTCCTCCCAAACAAGAAAAATCAAACTGGTCAGGCTATTCCATTCTTTCCTACCATCCCGACAAACCACCCTTCTCCCAAGTCCTGAACACAGAGCTTCCTCCAGGGATTAGAATGACAGGGAACTGCCTCACCTGGGATAGAGGTCCCCAGTGATTCATAAGTTGCATCCAGAGTGTTCTGGAAACTCACTGCCAGAACAAAAATAACTCCTTCTCAGAAGCATCTTGGAGGCCCAGCCAAGAGTACAGAGAGGCCCCTTTTCCCCATCATTGCTCACGTATCGCTGCTTATTTTGTTCAGTGAGAAAGCAAGAAGGAGGACAAGAGGGGTAATAGATTAGAGGGAAAACAGCTTATATCAATTCACTGGCACATTCTTAAATTAATGTCATTCCTAGCACATGGTTTTATATTTTTAGCCTGGAGAGGATATGATGCTCGGAAGAAATTTAAGAAAATAAGCAACAGAAGGAGTGAGTCTGTGGTTCCTATTCAAGCAGGTAATTAAAACATCATTTTCATAGCATCCACTTGAAAATATTCTGTGATTGAGTTCATACAATTTTAGAAAGCTGAGAGGTGAATAATTCAGGAGCCCTGGAATTGGAGTTGTGAGTTCTAGTGGGGGTGCTGGGGCTTGTTCTGATACTCCCCTGGTGTGATGATGATAAGGCTGACAGTGTGCATTTGCTGCTTGCCATCCTTGTGTAAGGGGCCTCTCAGTAAGTGCTCTAATATCCCTGAGTTTATAGAGAGGGCAACTGTGGCACAGAGAAGCACAGTAACTTGTCCACAGTCACACAGCTGGTCAGGGGCAGACTCAGCATCTGAACACAGGCAAGTCGGATAAAGTCAACTTCGTATGCTGCCAGTGGAACAAATCCCTTTCCTTCTTGTCACACATCCGTTATCTGTGAAATGAGAGCGCAGGCCCAAGTCTGGTTAAGTCTGGAAGGTTGGAATTCTCCGATTATGCACAACACTCATCATTCAGCATCTAAGAGATAAGAATAGCTCCAGGACTTTCTAGGCAAATGGGATTCCCCACACACTGACCTGTATGTAGCTAAGGTGGTCCTCTGGGCCCCGTGGAGTTGTGCTGTGGCTCAGCTTGGACCTGGCTGCCTGAGTGCTTCAAGGTCCGGTCCTGCCTGACCTGACCTGTTCCTGGTTCCTGGGTGGCTCTGCTCTTCTGCAAATGGCAGCATCTGTGGTGCCCGCCAGGCTGGGTTCCCATCATTATTGGAAGCTGGATATGCCTAAGTGAGGCCCTGGGAAGAAGTGGTCCCCAGAGCATGCCTGGAGCTCAGAGAGTCTAGAATGTAGAGACAGAGTGAGAGAGCATTTGCCAGTCCAGTGACTCTGCAAGCCTGAAGAGGGGTAGGGTTTCCAGAAACTGCTGTCTTGAAGCAAACTCTCAAATAAAACAGCTGCAACCTTTTTGAGGCGGTCCCTGCCCAGAACCTGGCTCCAGGAACACTTCTCAAAACTCTCTTCTGGCCACTGTAGAGACCTGACATCTTCATTCAGGACCAAAATATTTGGAAGGAAGGGATGTCATTTAGATGCAAATGTGTAAGTTTTAACACCACCCCCTAGGAATTCTAAGCTCTACAACTTCAAAGAGTTCAATGGTAGAAGGATCCAATTCTAGTTGCAGCTTAAGAAAGAGTACTCAAAGTGCATTTGTTCCTTCCTTGCCTACCTCCACACATCACACCACAGGGCACACGCACACACACACCCCTCCCCCCACAGTCTCCTGAACTGATTTCTGATCTTGCAGTTTGGCCCAAAGCCCAACATATGTTTTAAAATGTAAACTTTGGGTTATATATTGTTGATCCACTGAGTCCAGTATATAGGATTATAAATCACCTTTTCCCTCTCTGAAAATGATCTTTAAAGGTTTCCCTGTTTGCACTCTGTTGTTGCCAAGTGAGAGCTGCATGAAAACAGAGACAGGTTTCCTTTATCATCATATCAGGCCAGCCGTGGTGGCGTCTTTTCAGTAGAGCACCTTTGCGGTAGGTACCATGGAAAGATAATCTTGCTTTGTGAAACTGGAGAGAACACATGTCTTCAAGGTGCTTCTTCTTTTTTTTTTTTTTAAGCTTTGCAAGCACCCCCCGCCCCCTTTTCTTTTTAGCCCAGCAGCTTGTGTTCCCACTTACAAAGTAGCATAGGGAAGTTCCATTAACCAAGTCAACAGGGGCTTGGGCGGACAGGAGGACATTGAGAGTGGGACTAAAGCCACCCTCCCTCTTGAAAGTAGTATGGCAGCCAGAGCAAAAGCAGACAGTCTCTGTGCCCTTCAACACCACAGATGTGAGTGAGGTGCTGGTATTGTGCTAGTAGAAAAGATGCCTGGATAGGGTAACAGCATTTGCAATTTTATGGGCAGTTTACTTTCGCGTGAGAATGTTTTCCTTATCTTTATATTGGAAAGCATGGTTCTGTTGATCTATAAAGCAAAGCAGATCATTCCAACTTCTCTGTTGGGGTGGGGGTGGGGGGGGTGTACTTCCCAGAGCATAATCTTCTCATTACAAGCTCTTCTTCCCACCACTAGGATGTTTCTGAGTAGAACAAGCCCCAGACCTAGCAGTTCCCTTACTTGGGAACGCTATAGGAAGTGGCTCAGGGAGGTTATCCTAGCATGACTGTTTCTGATTGTTTTCAAAACTTACTCTTTCATTTATTATTTTTTTTTCAACAAATCATTTCACTTGAAATTTAGATTCTATGGAATGCATTTCTTTGTATTTCAAGTTCTGGCCCATTGCCTTTCTTTTTCTTTAGTGGTGTTGCTAAGATATGTTATATATTTTTAAAAGAGCGGCCCTTGAAATTTAGGAAGCATTTGGCCTACATGTTGCTACAGAGCAGTGCATATGGAAATTTGTTTTCCTTTCATCTCCTTCCCAATAAAAGCAGCCGCACAGCTTATCCCTTTAGCTTCCTCAGAACTTCCTTTCAGAATTCCCGATCTATTACAGCACGTTCACATACCAGAAACAAGATGCCTTTTCATGCTGTCAACCTTTTTCATCTGAAATGTAAATTAATTCTTGCTGGTATGCCTTGACAGAGATCAAAGTCAGGGTATTAACCTTCCTGGGCTTTCTCCGGGAATCTGTCCCCAGGACTGGGCTGCGGCTGGTTAAGAGGCCAGTGTCCCTGTTATAGGACGCTCCTCCAGGCAGCCCGCCGTGGAGAACCACCATTTCAAAGGTGCAGAGTCCTTTGATAACTGATCTCATCATTACTTTAAACTAGGTGAGAAATTATCTACCTGGTTAATTCCTGAAATAGGGAGGGAAGGAGTTATACACACACACACATGCACACTCACAGGCCTGTTCATTTTAATTGTGGGCCCTTCACTCAGATTCCTGGAGCTTGTTTAAGTTGTTTTGACAGCAAGGGATCTCTGTTTGATAGAGGGAGGGACAGCGCTCCAGATTGGAAACCTCTCCCCTTGCTCAGTGGGTCATTTCTTGCCTGTCAGTCTTTGAGGTAGGCCACATTTGCATTTTCAAAATAAACAGATGCCTTTCAAATACATGAGCTGGTGGTCTTGAGATCTCTGTGGGCCCAAACAGTTCACCAGCCAGTGATCAAATGCTGGAAGAGAAAACAAATAGAAAAAAATACCCTAGGTACCTACGCATCCATTTCCTACGTGTATAACATTGTACTGGCAATAAAGGGCCTTTGAGATGTGAGGAATCTCCAGGAGAGAGAGCTAGGGATCCCAAGCAAAACCCTGGTTTATCAACAAAAAGCTTTTTTTTTTCTTTGCCAGGGGAACAGCTTTGAATGTCATCTTGCTGAGAAGTGACATGTTTTGTATGTTTTTATTATTTGTTAATGCTAAAAACAGGCTCTTGCCAAAGGAAAACATACTCTTTTAAACACCAAAGAATTTAAAATTGCATACTTTTTAATTAGATAAGATGACACATACTAGTTTTCAGATAGATAGGGTATTCTAAGTAGAAAGTAACAGTTATATGTCATTCCCTTTTAATGAACTTTTTAGTGTCACAAACTGGATATAACTAGATTTATGCAAATAAAAGTGCATCTATTCCTCAGTAAATACAATCAAAACACATAACCTGCAGGGAATTTTTAAAAGGTCTACAATATCTCATTCTTTAAGTTTTGGAAAGCACTGTTTTGAAAATTGCTTCCCTAATTCAAGATCTGTTCTTTAAATGAGAGCAAAGTGGTAGGCTTCCCCATCTCAGAGGAAAAATGCCTCAAGTCAGTGACAGTGGAGCCCTAGGGGCTGGAAACAGAATTTCAAAGAGTGTCTCCAGAAAGGAGTAGGCTCTTCCAGTCCCCCTTTCCTGTTCTCCCCAGATGCCCAGGAGCAGGAAGAGCCCATTGGTTTACAGCACATTGTCATCTAATTGCTTCAGTGCAGTGGAAAATGTTTCCCCTCTCTGTCCTCCATCAACGTCCCACTTATGCCCTATTGGCCTTTCCAACAACACAGATAAAGGATGGCCATTTCTCCTTCCAATGCCTTTTGGGGAGAGTGCTTTCTGGAGCCTCAGGCATGACTCTACTAAGACTTAGGCTTCCTTGAGCCTGTGAACAGGCATTTTAAAGCAGATTCAGCTGGAACTGCAGGGCATGTCATGTGACACTGGGCAAGGAGAGTTACTTTAAATGCTGCTTCCAGAGGGGAAAGCAAGCATCATGCCCAGATAGGTTCCAGCACACTCGGATACAATTTCAGATAGAAACCTAATAGAGGCTATTTAAACTTCTTTTAGAAACTTGACCCTACTTCATAACAAAACCAGATTTTTGTGTTTAAAACTGCCTGAACTTGGGGCACCTGGGTGGCTCAGGCAGTTAAGTGCCTGCCTTCATCTAGGTCATGATCCCAGGGTCCATGGATTGAGCCTCACATTTGGCTCCTTGCTGAGCAGGAAGCCTGCTTTTCCCTCTCCTCTCCTGGTCATGCTCACTCTTCTCGCTCATGCTCTCTGTCGCTATCTTTGTCTCTCTCTCTCTCACTCACTCAAATAAATAATTTTTTTGCTTGTTTGTTTGTTTTTAAACTGCCTGAACTTTTAAATCTGTTTCAGGTAAGGCCTCATTTGGGTCTTTTCTAACTTCAAAACGTTGGTTCCTTTAGCACTGTTGGTGAGTTGGCAGTGACTGGGTGGTTGTCATTTCCTGGAACTAGATTTCCAGAAGTATCTCTAGTTGTGCAGGACAACTATATTTTAAATTTGGAAATGTCCTTCTTCATTCACTAGTTTTTAAGTGTCTACTGTATGTTGAAGTGACCACGGTGAGGATGGGATTTCATTTGGGGCATCAAATTTCCCATCTCCAATACAGAGGGCGATGAAACTTGCTGTTCCTCAGAGATGCTGTATGTATAAACCAGATACTCTGTGTTATGTCAACACATACTGGGAGGGAGTTCTAGAAAACCCCGGTGTAATACAAAGAGTCAAAATCATTCCAAAATATGGCTGAGGATATACAGTGAAATAACCCATGTTTCTTGAAAATGAAGATGATTACAGAAGATAGTTTTCATTCTGACAAAGCTGTGCATAAGCAGATTGTTGATTGCAAGCCAAACAGTAGAGGAAGGTCAAGTGAATGTACCATTGAAGGCAAAGGTCCACTAGGAATTAATAGAAGGAAATCAAGTACACTTTTGATCACTCTTCTCCTTTTATCTCTATTTGCCATTCTACCTCTATTCTACTGTTTCTTTACTCAGTCCACTTCTGCCTCTTAGAAAGATTCCTGGTCATTTCACACAAACGCTTACCTCCTCAAAATGTGAGAGAAGACAGGTTCCAAACTATTCTTGGCCATTGGGCAGGAACCAGCTTTCTCTCTTTCCTGTTGTTTTAGGTAGTATCAAACAAGAGTAAAGTAACATCTAGGGGGAAGTGTTAGCTGGTGTATCGATGCTTGAGATGAACTATGAGGTACCCGCTAGCTCCACTGCCTTCTAAATCTGTTTAATAGAAGACAGAGTACCTTCAGGTTCATGCAAGGAAGTCCAGCCCAGGCTACCTTCACACTGCCTGGATTTCTCTAGCTGTCTGTAAGTGAAAAGTTGGGGCTAATTTCTGACAGCTATAGACTTAACATTTTGGAGGGGGGAAATGTTTGTAGGGACAAGTGTTGTCCTTTACTTTGGGAAAATGTGTCCTGTTTGTGACAGGACACATGCAGACACATAGAAGACATACAGCGCTCCTGAAGCTTGGTTTAAAGGAAATGGTATATAACAGAGAGAAGGCCTGGCCTGTGCTTCAAGGTTTCTTCAAGAAATGGGCCCCGCCAAACCTCACTTGGGCACAAAAAATGGAATTCTTGCCATAAAAAACTTGGAATGCAAAGGAATGTCCTTTGCTATGAAATCAAATTATTGTCCATGTTAGAATTAAATGCCCAGAGTGCTATTCACCTAATTCACAGAGAGGAAGCTGTGAAGAGCCAACATGGGCTTGAAGATTGTGACTGATATATTGACGGCACAGAGCTGTGCTTAAGATAAAACTTTGGTGCAGCAGTCTGCACCCCCAGGACTCAAGATTAAATTTTCAGAGGAAGTCCAGGAGTACTTCAACTTTGAATCTGCCTCTCCATTCTGAACCTTGTACAGAGCTCCAGAATCTGGCTACGAAGAGGTGCTGCCCAAAGTGGCATCTTTACCACCTCAACCTGTTAACTATACTCAACATGACTGTGATTAATAATGCACTCAAGTTGCCTTTATTCTAGATCTTGAAATGTTTTTCACGTTTCTTTTTTTCATATGGAATCATGGTTATTTAGGCTATATCCACATAATAGTAAAGAAACATTTAGGGACAAAATTAACTGCTCTGGCAAGAGTGATTGGACTTCTTTTCCTCGAAAGACTCCTGTGCGTGGAAAGGCAGATTTTGTTTTCCCCCTTAACAGATGAAACAGAAGCACAGAGAATTTAAATAAGTTCTCCTTCCTTATGTGTTATGTGAGCTTAAGAATTGGCTGGGCTCCTCAGTGGCTCAGTTGGGCGAGTGTCTGACTCTTGGTTTCGGCTCAGGTCATGATCTCATGGGTTGTGGGATCGAGCCCCATGCTCAGTGGGAGCTGGCTTGAAGATTCTCTCCTTCTTTCCCTCCTCCTGTGTGTGCTCACTCTGGTGCCCTCTCTCTTTCTCTCTAGAATAAATAAATCTTAAAAAAAAAAAAAAAAAAAAGGAAAAGAAGAATTTGTATCAAAGCCCTCTTCTCAGTCTTCACCCAGTGCTCTTTCCTATAGACTACAGCCTGTCATTTGTTTCTGTCTTGGATATGGCACATGGGCATAGGGTACCAGCCAAAGCTTTGGAAAGAGTTTCATATACCAACCTGAGGAAATGGACTTTGGAGTAAAAAAATTTTACTTTAGGGGTGCCTGGGTGGCTCAGTGGGTTAAAGCCTCTGCCTTCGGCTCAGGTCATGATCCTGGAGTCCTGGGATCGAGCCCCACATCGGGCTCTCTGCTCGGCAGGGAGCCTGCTTCCTCCACTCTCTCTGCCTGCCTCTCTGCCTACTTGTGATCTCTGTCTGTCAAATAAATAAATAAAAATCTTAAAAAAAATTTTTTACTTTAACCAAAAAACCCCAAAACACTCTGATTAAGAAATGGGCAGAGGACTTGACATACTAATAGCCAACAAACACATGAAAAGATGCTCAGCATCACTCATTATTAGGGAAATAGAAATCAAAACCACAATGAGATGTCACTATACATCTGTCAGAATGGCTAAAATCAAGAAGATAAAAAATAACAAGTATTGGTGAAATACATGGAGAAAAAGGAACCCAGGTCCAATGCTGGTGGGAATATAATTAGTGCAGCCACCATTGAAAACAGTATGGAACTTTCTCAAAAAATTAAAAATAGAAATACCATATGATCCAATAACTCCACTATTGGGTATTTCCCTGAAGAAAATGAAAACATTAACTCAAAAAGATATATGCACCCTTGTGTTTACTGCAACATTATTTTCAATAGTCAAGATGTGGAAGCAACCTAAATGTCCCTTGATAGATGATTGGTTAAAGAAGAGGTGGTATATATACCCCGTGGAATATCATACAGCCATAAAAAAGGATGAGATTTCTGCCATTTACAACAACATGGATGACCTGGAGGTCATTATGCTAAGTGAAACAAGTCAGACTGAGAAGGACAAAGACCATACAATTTCACTTATATGTGGAATCTGAAAAAACAAAACAAATGAATAAACAAAAAGTAGAATCGAACGTAAATACAGAGAACAAGCTGATGGTTGTCAGAGCAAGGTAGGGCAGGAAGATGGACAAAATGGCTGAAGGGGAGTGGGAGATATAGGCTTCAGTTATGGAATGAATAAGTCATAAAAATAAAAGGTACAGCACAGGGCATATAGTCAGTTATAGCATTATATGGTAACAGATGGCAGCTAAACTTGTGGTGAATATAGCATAATGTACAGAGATGTTGAATCACTGTGTTGTACACCTGAAACTTATATAATGTGTGTCAACTATAGTCAAATTTTAAGAAAAAGGAAAGAACAGCAAATAAAAAGCAATCAACTTGAAATCTCTGCTGTATCATAATTTGTCATATGGTTTGAGGGAAAATTACTTAACTTCTGAGCTTTAGTTTCTTCACCTATAAAATGGAATTCCTGAAGGCCTACTTCTCAGGACCATTGTGAAGTTAATTACAGATAATACATGCAAAGCATCCTGCATGGTACCTGGCCTATGGTAGATAGTCAGTAAATGTTAGTTCCCTCTCTGCACCCCCTTCCTAAATATCAACTTCACTGGGAAATAGATCTGTCTGTATAGTACTCTTCAGGGATGAGCATAATAATATTATAACTTCAAAAAGATGAAACAATTTCTCTTACTTCTGGAGAGAAAAAGTAATAGCTGTCAAATCTTAAATACAGTTACAATAAAGCCTTTATTAAAGAGAATTTTTTGAATCTTAAGTCTTGCTTATCTAATGGGAAAATTAAAATACAGTAGTATCATATGAAAGATTTGAAGTGGTTTTGTTTTTGTAAAGAACTGTGCTCCATCGTGCCAAGAGCTTGATTCATTTATGTAGATAAATTTTTCACTGGCCTCAAATGTGTTAAGATTTAGGTGGTATGCTAATGACATCATTTTTCCCATTCACTGGTTTGAGGCCCTTCTGCAAACTTGTAATGTAAAATCGCAAGTGCCCCCCTCACCCCCTTCCATAAAGTCAGAAATTCTAAAATCCAGGAGTTAAATATCACCCAGATTTGCTGCCTGCTGGTGTGGAAAGCAAGTTGCCTTTCAGATGTCTAAGGAGTTGGAAGACCTCAGTGTGCATATCATGCTTAACCTGCAGTGACGGGTGATTGGCAGCCTAACAGCTGAGCGACAGCCATTTGGCTAGGAGTTCAAACCCCAACACGAAGAGCCATAGCAGGATCATGGCTTGATTTGCTGTGGCCATGAAGTCTAAATCACCAAGCACAGAGGTGGAGGCAGAGGTGACAGCTGGTAGCCATTCTCGTCAATAAAGTTGTGACGGTTGAGAGGTACAAGCAACCAGAGCCTGCTAATTTCATAGACTTTGAGCCAAGTACTTAGTGTCAAAACCAGCTATGGTCAATGATACAAATGGCTGTGAAGGGTCCCTTGTCAACAGCAAGACTCTCCCCACCAGACACTTCCCTCCTCGTGGGTTAGAAATGATTGGATCCTGCTTTCTGGGAACAGTCAGTTTGAGGAGACTTTATCTTTTAATCTTTTTTATGTTCTGGTGATTTTTAAAAAGTCGTATTTATTGAGGTATTATCTATATACAGTAAAACTCAAACAGTTTGATAAAGTTGGTTGAACACAGTCAGGTAATCCCCTTCACAATCAAGAAAAAAGAAAATTTCCAAAAAACTCTCTCCTGCCCGTTCCGTTACCATCTTCCCCCCAAACCTAGCTCCCGGGGACCACTAATAGATTTTCTGTTCCTATAATTATGCCTTTCCCAAAATGTCATAGAAATGGAGTAATATAGTATTTAAACTTTTGCATCTGGCTTCTTTCACTTGGTATAATACTTTTATGATTCATCAGTATTGATGCATTTAAGAGTAATTTTTCTTTTTTGTTGCTGAGCAGGTTTCTAGAGTGTGAATATACCACAGTTTTGCCAATTCCTAGCTGAATGACCTTTGTTTCTAGTTCTGGGTGACTATGAATAAAGCTGCTATAGACATGTAGAACTTTATCTTTTTAGGAAAGATTTATAGGAAAGTAAATAACTTTGATTTATAGGAAACCAGAACTGTATAAGCTAGAATGATCATAGAGGTGAGAGTTATTTCCTTCTTGATTAACAAGCAGAGATACTTATTTTCCTAACATGCTATATTTTTGCATAGCAATTCCTAGTTTCTACAAGGCAGTTTCACTCACCTTATTTTTGTAATTATCACAGTAACCCTGAGAAGTAGGTTGGGAATCTTACCCCATTTTATAGATGGTGGCTGAGAAACCTCCCTGCAATACAGACTGCCTAACTCTTGATCTGGTGTCCTTCCCCCATTCTTTGAACATCCTGTCTGTGCAGAACACTCTGCTAAATGCTTTTGGGGTGGTCACAAAAGGAACATAAAATTTATTTATTTTCCCCATCGAGAGGGGACAGTCTGATGTTCCACATCATGTCAGCAGATAAATGTAAATTAGAACAACAATATACTGTCACACACCTATTAGAAGGGCCAAAATCTGTAACACTGACAGCATCAAATGCCGGTGAGGTGGTGAACAGCAGGAATCTCATTCGTCACTGATGAGAATATGGAATGGTAGCGCTACTTTGGGAGACAGTGTGGTGGTTTTTATAAAACTAAACATACTCTTACCATATGATCCAGTCTTCACACTCTTTGGTATTTACCCAGAGGAGTTGAAAACTTATGTCCACATAAAAACCTGCACACAGATGTGTGAGGCAGCTTTATTCATAATTGCTAGAACTTGGAAGTGACCGGAATGTGCTTCAGTGGGTAAATGGATAAATAAACTGTAATACATCCAGACGATGAAATAGTACTCAGTGCTAAAAAGAAATGAGCTCTCAAGTCACCAAAAGGCATGCAGGAAACATAAATGCATCTTATGAGGAGAGAGCCAGTCTGAAGAGACTACGTACTGCATGATTCCAACTACGTGACATTCTAGGAAAAGCAAAACTGTGGAGACTGTACAGAGATCAATGGTTGCCATGATGTGGGAGGGGGTTAGTAGGGAGAGCCCAGAGGACTTTTTTTTTTTTAAGATTTTATTTATTTATTTGACAGACAGAGATCACAAGTAGGCAGAGAGGCAGGCAGAGAGAGGAGGGGAGAGCAGACTCCCTGCTGAGCAGAGAGCCCAACGCAGGGCTCGATCCCAGGACCCCGGGACCATGACCCGAGCTGAAGGCAGAGGCCTCAACCCACTGAGCCACCCATGCGACCCCAGAGGACTTTTTACAGCAGTGAAATTACTGTATGACACCAGGATTATGCATATATGTCATTATAATGTGTTCAGACCCATGTCATGTACGACATCAAGAGTGAGCCATAATGTAAACTATGGGTTTTGGGTAATTAAGAAGTGTCAGTGTGGGTCTATCGATTGTAGCAAATATCCGCTCTGGTGGGAGGTGTTGACAGTGTCTGCATATGTGGGAGCAGGGAATATATGGGAAATCTCTGTAACTCCCTCTCAGTTTTGCTGAGAATCGAAAACTGCACTTAAAAATAAAATCTTTTAAAAAGGAGGTGGGAGAAACAGTCTCAAATGGAACCAGGATGGACACATCTGTCCCAGGCTTAAGAGGAGTGCTAAGCTAGAGGCAACTAACACAAGCACAAGAAACAAACAATCATGAGGCTTGCTCTGGTCCTTTTTGGAAGCAGGCAGGGCATAAATTATAAGAAGTAAATCCCACCCAAGGCTGCTGGGAGTCGGAAGAGAACAGTGACAATCCCTGGGTGCTTGAAGGCAAGGGGAATTCCCCAAACAGTGATGTTCCAGAGAAGACAAGAAACTGATCTCTAGGATAAGGGAAAACCTTCCTCCTTAATTCCCAAGTTAGAGAAAACAATTACCAGGCAAGACTTTCTTTGAACTCTGTCAAAGTTTGACCAGGATAATGACTGGCATTAAGCATGGGAGAATCAAAGTGGAGAATGTTCTCGTAGGCCTAGAATTACCAGAATTGTTTTATGTGGAGACCAGGGTTTCTGATGTGGCTCTTGAAAAAAAAAAAAAAAAAAAATCTGTCAATGAGATTCTCTTCTTTAAAAAAATAATTTTACTTTCTCAGTGCTTCTTTTGGTGGCATTTGCTTGTCAGACCTCCCACAAGTTGGCCTCTTTCTGTTCTGATAAGATGGCTGTTGACCAGCTGTCACTCCAGCCAGAAATGACACGGGCTCCTGCTGCAATTGGCCAGCAGTGGGTGAGGAGGGGAAGGTTGGGCTTTTGTGCCTCATCTGTATGCACCTCCTCTGCCAGATACAGTAGGCACTGTTTGCCAGGCCCATTATGAGGCCAGAAAAGCTTACCCAGCCTAGATCTCCAACCAAGAAATCTACCTAGACAGTGCCCTTGCTGGAAACCATGCCTCTGGGTCTGTCGTCCAAGCGGGTCATCAAATGCCAGTCCAGGCCAGAACCTCCTCCCCTATCACCTGATCTGTGGGACCTTAGAGGCCCAGGCATGTGAAAGAAAGGAAGTCTGAATTCTTACTTCCACTTATAAAGGAAAAAATAAGAGTCGAGTTTAATGGTTTTTAAAATGTTTACATAAATGGGGCTGTACCATGTAATATTTAGGAATTCAGACTTTAGGGCAAAACTGCTTGGATTTGAACACTGGCCCTGCCACTCTCTAGCTGTGTGTGACTCTTAGCAAGTCATTTAACTGCTCTGGGCCTCAGTTTCCTTAACTGTAAAATGGGGAAAATAGTGGCCTCTACCTTTTAGAGTTACTATGAGGATTAGTGAGTTAATTTTTGTAAAGGGCATAGAACACTGCATGGAACATAATAACCCATACATCTGTGTTTGTTAAATGAAAATAACAGGACATTTCCCTAACTCCTGTTCTTAATATTCCCCCACCCTCCAACCAAATCAAGCTGAATACATGTACCTAATCTTTTTCTTGTTTCTTTTTTCTTAGCATCTGTCAGCTTTACCTCTTCATGTTAGTTTCCTAGGGCTGCTATAACAAATTACCCCAACTTTGTAGCATAAAACAACAGAAACTTATTCTCTCACAGTTCAGGGGGCTGGAAGTCCAAAATCAGCAAGTTTGGTTTCTATTGGACGCTCTGAGGGAGAATTCTTTCCATACCTCTCTCCTAGCTTTTGGTAGTTCCTGACAATGTTTGGCATTCCTTGGTTTGTAGACCCACCACTCCATCCTTAGTTTTCATTATCACATGCATTCTGCCTGTGTCTGTGTCTTCACATGGCCTTCTTATAAAGATACTAATCATTGACCTTAAGACCCACCTTAATCCAGTGTGACCTCATCTTAAACTAATTACATCTACAAAGGTCTTATTTCCAAGTAAGGTTTCCCTAGCCACCCTGTGTCACCCACTTGGTTAGTGAATCCAGGTGTGGGAGCATAAGCTTGATAAGTTCCTCCTTTGTTTCATTCCACAGGGCACCCTTCAGACCAAAGCAGTGATCTGCAGCCCACTGTCACAGGGGAAAGCAAGGGAGATGCCCAGGATCAGGACCACAGTGAACCTAGTGACCACACAGGTGAGGTCATCAGAATTTTGGGATGGGTGTCTTGTTTTCAGAGACATTCCAGAGAAGGTTCCAGAGATGGAAATGACCACCTGATATGGACCCTCTGTTTTTCTATAGAAGACAGCTGGCTAAATTCAGGGGCAGCCTTACAGAGGGTCCTAACTGGTGATTTCACAAAAGGGAAAGAGTAGACAGAGATAATCTCAGACAGAGATAACCTGCACCTTCCCCCTCTGCCCACTGACCTGTAGGGGAGTCTAGGTGTGGCTCTCCTTACCGATTGCCTCTCCTCAACTCCCCCTCTTGGAGTGGACGCGGACACATTTCTGTCTGATCTACTTTGGTTCAGCTTCTCAAGAAGGTCTTTCTTTCTTCTTCTTTTTTTAAAAAGATTTTATTTATTTATTTGACAGACAGAGATCACAAGTAGGCAGAGAGGCAAGCAGAGAGAGAGGAAGGGAAGCAGGCTCCCTGCTGAGTAGAGAGCCCGATTCGGGGCTCAATCCCAGGACCCTGGGATCGTGACCCGAGCTGAAGGCAGAGGCTTTAACCCAATGAGCCACCCAGGTGCCCCCAAGAAGGTCTTTCTATGACCATCACATTGATACATGGATCTCAAACTATAAATGCAGAACATTTATGGTGGGGAGGAGCACCATGGACAAGAAATTAAAACTTGAGTACCTGGTCTAAGCCTCCCTCTATTAGTTAACACCATTGTAAAATGAGAGCATTTGAACTAAACCAGTTTTTTTTTTAAACATTTAAAAAATACTAGAATCTTTCCTTTTTGCAGTTTGAAGTTTTTGGACTTCTGCTGAAAGAATCTATGACTTTCAAAAATATGGCCTTTAATGCTAATACCAGCATTTTCTGAAACATTAAGATGGGTTGCTCTGAATTTCACAGTAGAGTTTGCAGTTTATCTGCCAGGCCCAGTGAAGAATTTCTGGGCACTTCCCACTCCTTTGGAACCTGCCACCCAGCCTCTGTTTAGGAAATACAGAACTGGGACTTTATCTTGGAGCAGGGAAGTTAGGGAGTGGGAAAGAAGGATAAGAGGGGGAGCCTGGGGAGCAGCAGAGTTTCCTGAATTTGAGGAGACTTGGGGATGGAGACAACAACACACTTTCCATTTTCAGAAAGAGGATGCCTAGCTGTTACTGATTCATGGCCTAGACATTTTTTACTAAGCGGAAGTCACAAATAGGAGATCTTCCAGTTGTAATCACCATGAAGGTGTGTTTTGTTTGGCCAGACACAGTTAACAAAACTTTGAACCCAAATGTCTCTGTGTGGGGCATACATTCTCTGGTTCACCCAGACCCCACCACTTCCCACCCTCTTTGCCTGACAGTGCACACATTTATGTTACCTGGGAGGCCCCAAAGACATTTGAGTCTACACTGCCTGTTCCCATGTTTTCAGCCAAATGCCTTTCCATCTTATTCCACAATGGTCCAGTGGAGAATTGGCTTGACTTTCCTGGGACATATAAATGGGGCTCATTGAGTTCAATCCAACTTTGGAAGGATTCAGCTCCTTCAGAGAAGTCCCTCCCAGAACAGCTTCATTTCATTGAACCGAAACACTTAGGGATGCTCCTCTGAAGAAAAGAGACCCCATCCGGAGAAGCCTCTATTGCTCCAACCGCCTGCGCCTCAGGTCGGCTATGCAAGCTCACCATTGAATTTTTTCCGCCATGTCACTGCTCTTACTCCTTCACTTACTCTTTTCACTTTGAGTGACCACCCTATTTTACCTTTCTGGTTCTCTCCATATCTTTGTTTCTCCAATCTCCTTGTTCAGTAATTAATTTGCCAAAGAGATGCCAGATAATTCCAACTGTCACCAGGACATACTTAAAAATATTTCACAATTTTGGGTTTTGCTTTCAACTCAATAGTTTGATGGCCTCCTTCCTTTTTAAGTTTATGTTTTTACTCTGACTCAAATCCTTCTCCCTGCTCTTCAGGCAAAGCTGGGGGATGGAGGAACAGACTTCATCTAAGCTTTATTAAGAATATTCTGAAAGTTTTCTGTTTGATTTTTATACTTCAAATAACTCCTAAAAATCAATATTTTGATGACTGAAGTGTAAATGAATAAGAAACATGGAGTAGGGGCACCTGGGTGGCTCAGTGGGTTAAGGCCTCTGCCTTCGGCTCAGGTCATGATCCCAGGGTCCTGGGATTGAGCCCCGCATGGGGATCTCTGCTCAGCGGGGATCCTGCTTCCCCCTTCTCTCTGCCTACTTGTGATCTCTGTCTGTCAAATAAATAAATAAAGTCTTAAAAAAAAAAAAAAAGAAACATGGAGTAAATTTTCTCTTCAATTACATGAACAGATATTCTGTGCATTTTTATTGGAAACCCAGGCAAAGTAACTGGGAACATTTGCAAAGTTCCAGGGAAAGATGGTGAAGCTTCTTCTCTGGAGATGGACATAGCACCTTTCTCTTGAGAGTCCCAAACCAAAAGGGGTTTGGTGATCTTTTCTTGCTTTGCTTTTTTCTCTGTGAATTACTGTTAGGCTGTTACTGCTTCTCTTTATTCCTATTCCGAAGATCTCAGATAGGTGGAGACAACAGCAATCTCAGCTTTCCACATGGGTGATACCATTTGGGCTTTGACCAGTGTGTGGTAGCTCTTGTTTCTGCCAAACTGGGCCAGAGCACAGGGGTAAAGATTATTCCTGTCAACGTTCCTTCTTAATAAGGAAGCAGAGTTATTTGTGCCCGGGGAAGTAGGCTCCTCTTTCTCCTTTTTTTTTTTTTTTTTAAGATTTTATTTATTTATTTGTCAGAGAGAGCGAGCACAGGCAGAGTGGCAGTCAGAAGCAGAGGGAGAAGCAGGCCCCCTGCCGAGCAAGGAGCCCGATGTGGGACTCGATCCCAGGACGCTGGGATCATGACCTGAGCTGAAGGCAGCCGCTTAACCAACTGAGCCACCCAGGCGTCCCTCCTCTTTCTCCTTTTAAAGTCAGTTCTTGCTTTTATGTTGCTTGTCACAGTATTACAAGTGAGCTTAGGCCAAACGTGTTTTAGAATCTCCAGAAGGGGGAAACCTGCCTGATCCTATGACTAGAAGAGTTGGTCAGTCAAGGGATGGCAAGGAAGGGAAGGAAGGGAATCAGTTAATGAAATTCTGGAAGGCTGCAGCTATTTTTCTTGATTTCTTTTGTTTCTTCTTTCAACGTTGTTGTTTCACTGTTTGGCCGTAATGTTTTTTATGTAATAATAAAAATATAATAATGTTCCACTTAAAATTTTATCTTTATTCTTTTGGTGTTTATAGCAATAATAATGACAATAACAGATGGTCTTATCTATCACTGATAGCTCGAAGAATTACATTTCTTTTACACATGAGATATTTATGTCTAAGGCACCAAACTAATAACACAGAATCAGAGCTTACCCTTCCCAGAATAGACAACATAAAACAATTGATTTCTATATTTCTTTTCCTGTACTCTTTGTCATGCTATATGTTTAATCATCATAACTTCAACCTTATAAGTTTTTTAAAGATTTATTTATTAGAGAGAAAGAGCCCCAGGGTGGGGGCAGGGGAGGAATAGAGGGAAAAGGAGAGAAGAGTCCTAAGCAGACTCCCCACTGAGCACAGAACTCGAGGTGGGGCTCCATCTCACAACCCTGAGATCATGACCTGAGCCAAAACCAAGAGTTGAATGCTTAACCAACTGTACCACCCATGCACCCCCAACCTTATACATTTTATGCATCTTCTTCAGTATGTCACAGTTGCCAAGTTTACAGATATCTTCACTGTTTACATTTTGGTTTGGCTGCTTTTAGATGACCTGAAATAAGGATAGCAAATAGGTGCATTCTCTCTCCTATCCCAGCTGATTAGTAGTGACTAGGTGAAACTAGTTCTCAGCCCTGGCCACATGGTAAAATTATCCGGAGAGTTTCTTAAAATTAATGCAGTCCTACCCCAGGACAATTTCAGAATCTCTAGGAGCTGGGCTTAGGCATATTTAAAATCTTCCCAGGTGATTTGAATATACAGCCCAGATTAAGAATCACTGATCTGGAGCAGTGTCTGTCAAACTTCATCATGGATCCGGATCACCTTGAGGGCCTATTAAAAACAGGTTGCCAGGGACGCCTGGGTGGCTCAGTTGGTTAAGCAGCTGCCTTCGGCTCAGGTCATGATCCCAGCGTCCTGGGATCGAGTCCCACATCAGGCTCCTTGCTCGGCAGGGAGCCTGCCTCTCCCTCTGCCTCTGCCTGCCTCTCTGTCTGCCTGTGCTCACTCTCTCTCTCTCTAACAAATAAATAAATAAAATCTTTAAAAAAAAAAAAAACAGGTTGCCAGCTCCCACCACTGGACATTCTAATTCAGTAGGTCTTGGGTGGGGCCCAAGAATGTGCATTTTTTTTTTAATATTTTATTTATTTATTTGTCAGAGAGCGAGCACAGGCAGACAGAGTGGCAGGCAGAGGCAGAGGGAGAAGCAGGCTCCCTGCCGAGCAAGGAGCCCGATGTGGGATTCGATCCCAGGACACTGGGATCATGACCTGAGCCGAAGGCAGCTGCTTAACCAACTGAGCCACCCAGGCGTCCCAAGAATGTGCATTTCTAACAAGTTTCTAAGAGATGTTGATGCTTCCTGTGTTGTCCTCATGGAGTCATGGCCATGTGGCACCTGTACCAGGGGAACCTCTGATGTAAAGAATATTAAGAAGGAACTTGAGGGGCACCTGGGTGGCTCAGTCAATTAAGTGTCTGCCTTCAGCTAAGGTCATGATCTGGGGTCCTGATCCAGGTCTCTGCTCAGCGGGGAGCCTGATTTTCCCTCCCCTCTGCCTGCTGTTCCCCCTACTTGTGTGTGCGTGCTCTCTCCCTGTCAAATAAATAAATAAAATCTTAAAAAAAAAAAAAAACAAAACAGAAGAAGAAGAAGGAGAAGGGCTTTGAAGCTGGAGAGCCTGGGTGGCTCAATTATTTGAGCATCCAACTCAGGATTTTGGCTCTGATCATGATCTCATGGGTTGTGAGATCAAGCCGCACGTCAAGCCCACCCCCTCCCATGGGCTCTGCACTCAGTGGGGAGGCTGTTTGGGACTCTCTCTCTCTCTCTCCCCCTCTGTCTCTCCTCCTACTCAAGTAAGCTTACTCTCACTCAAATAAATAAATCTTAAAAAAAAAAAAAAGGAACTTGAACCTGAATTAAGATTTAGTGGAAAAGAGGGGCATGATTGATTAGATATGGCTAGGCACCCATGGTCACAGAAAGGAGAAATTGTATTTGTTACTTCCACTCTTGAGAAACTTATCAGTGAATTGCCCTCCTTCACAGTGTAGAAATGGGTTACTCCAGAAGTGATTCCCTAGTTACAATTTGTCCTATCCACATTGGGACAGTCCATTCCCCAGTGTACATTCTGCATCAGCACCAACCCTACCCTGCCCAGCTGGAACTGGAAGCTGGTCTGCTGTCTAGCCCACTGCCATTCCAACTCCTACACACCACTGTGGCTGATGAGCTCTCCTGGGGGCTTCTAATCTCTGTCCACTATCTATCTCTTGGAGAAAGGTAGCTTGTTTTCCCATACCTGTGAATTATTTTACCCAGTTTGCTGGCTTGGATCACAGAGCAGGTCAGTCTTGATGATGTGTTGTAGACAAAGGCTGTAGAACAGCAAGAGGGCAGGGAGAGAGGTGCTGCAGAGTGTGGATAGGTGCTGAAGCCTAACCCTGCCTCTGAGCTTAGCCATAGATCTCTAAGTTTTTTGTCTGTTTTCTTGTTTGTTTTCTGTCCATTCTGAGGGGCTCCCATAGATCATAAAAGCCGTCCACAAGCAGAATTCAACATTGGCCATGCAGAGACTTCAAGCAACTCTTCTGTTGTCACTGAGAAAAATCGGTGAGTCATATCCATACTGTTCTCAGTCTTACACTCAAATGCTCTGTTCCCAAGGACAATGAAACAGAAGTATTTCTGACAATGTGTTATATTGAAGAGTTGGAGAGAGTAGAGCCAAAAGGTGTTTTTTATCAGATTCTCCCAGGTCAGAGGTCATTCCTCTGTGGGCAAAAAGTCTTTATTCTGCAGGGCAACCTGGACACGATCCTGCTTTTTGGGTTCTCTTCATAGTAAAGCAGATACTTGACCTCATTTGATTAAATTGATTTTTCTCAACTGGGGACAGTTTTGCCCCTCTTTCCTCTGGGATATTTGGCAGTCTGGAGATATTTTTGTTGTCACAGCCTCAGGGGAAGGAGTTGTGCTGATGTCATCTGGTGAGCAGAGGCCAGGGGTACTGCTGAACATCCCACCCTGCACACCACAGCCCCCTCACAACTAAGAATTGTCCAGCCCAAAGTAGTCCAAGGTGGGAAAACCTTGGGTTTAAGATAAAGCAAAAAAGGAGTATAATTACCTGTTTACCCACAGTTTCTAGTTAAATATAACTCAAAATAAGTAGAGCATTATAGCCCATCTTCATTGTACACAGGAGCTGCTCAGGTCTGCAGAGGACAATGCCCGTGGCTAAATGTAGGCTCAGATCACTTTAAGTCAGCCCAGGCCAGGCCAGCACATCAAGCACGAGAGACTCAAGGAACTCCCAGGCTTCCAGTTCTTCAGGGATAGCTCCATAGCCTACCTTTTCCCAGAAAATGTTTTTAGGTTCTGTCATATGTGTCACCAGGAAGAGGATGCAATACAGGAAAGAGCAGACTGTGGCAAAGGGAAGGTCTATCTAGGATGAAGCTTGCCTTTCATATTTTCCTCTAAATCAGTTGTAGAGACTTGTTCATTAAAAGTTTATGCCAGGATTTGGAGAAAGAAGCAGATTAGAAACTTCTGTGCATCTTTTCACTTGGAAAAAGAAGTGATTTTGATATGTAATTTTAAAAAATATTTCTTAATTTTTTGAGATTTCTAATTAATATTTTTGAGACTTGATGAATTACATTATCAGTACTTCTCTAGTGGTCTTAAACTGTTGTTGGACTGCTTATAAAGTAGACTACTTTTCCAATAAAACAGTTCATTCAAGGGCACTTGAGGAAATATTATAGGCCTGTCACCTCATACTAGAATAACAAAGTTTAGAATTTCTGATGCAGCAGGAAGACCACTGAACTTGGCAGGTGGAAAACTTGGGTTCTGGTCCTAGAGCCATTTTCCAGCGCTTTGATCTTGGACAACTCAGTGACCCAGTTTGGTAAATGGCTCTGGCTCCAGCCCAAGCCTGACCCCCCTCAATCTCAGCTGGTGGTTGACTTTGCACAGTAGCAGGGTAGTGCTGTGAGCAACTTCAGCTTGGTTTCCTGAATCTCAGAATCTCTCTTTCTCTTCAGCTGTTCTTCCTTCCTTTGCTGTCATCAAAACACTACAGGTCTTTTCCTTACACAGGCTAATGCCTTCATTCGTGGTCCTGTCCTCCAGGCCCTGGAGGATACACTCGCTTCCACAGCTTTCATTCTCTGCTGTCTCTTTCCCTTTTGCTTATACCTTTCCACATTCTACAAAAGAGGCTACTCTTAGCCCTGGCCTCCCTCTTACTTTTACTAACAGACTGTCTTAGACTGACATCCAGGTCATCTACTTCATTCCCTCAACTTCCCTTCCCTTTTTGATCCTGAAATCTGATCTGTGCCCTCCCCATGTCTCTACAACTGCTCTTGGGAAGTTCAGCTCCCAGTGGCTAGAACCTCGTCTTCATCAGACTCAGCAGCATCCATTCCACGGGCCATGCTGGCATCAGGTTGCCCTCTTCCTTGGGTATCTGTGGACCTGTGGGCTTCAGGCTCTTCCTCTAGGATACCCTGGTCTCTGTCTTCTCTGGCTCCATTCTCCTCCTCTACCCGCCATTGAAATGAGGCAGTTCTCCAGGTCCTTGACTTTCTTCTCTGCTCCTCACCTGGGTGATATCCTCTCTCACTGGTGTGTTCTGATATCAACTCTCAGCTCAGTGAGCATGGTCTCAGGTCTCCGTTCTGAGCCCCTCCCTCCCATGCCCAACCCTGCTGGCCATGTGTTTCTGACACACACCAGGGCCTTGGCAGGAAAGTCCCCAGCAAAGCACCTTTTGTGCCTGACCCTCCCACTGTGGTGAGTTGCACAGACACTCTCAGGGGACTAGCTTTGAAACCTGGCAGTCAGTTTTTCTTTCTGGCAGTCATTTTTGATCCCTGCCTCTCATGCATCCCCACCTCCAGTCATTTTCTTAGAGTCTTTCCCTGGTCAGGGCCTGCCATTATCTCATCCCCTCTGTCTCTTGTTTCTTGTCTTTATAGACCAGCTTTTATTTCTGACACCTGATCAATTGTCCTTAAGCATATTCTGACTTTTCAAAGAACTTTAATGGCTTCCCATTTTAGACCAAAAGAGGTTCAGACTTCTCAGTGTGCCGTATCCAGCTTCTTTCTGTCTTGCTGGACTTTGTCTTCCAGACTCACCTCCAGCTTGTCCCAATATGCACCCTGTGCGGTCAGACTTACTGTTTGACCAATGCATCTACCTCTGTTCTCTCTGCTCATGCCGTTCTGTTCAGCTCTTAGTGATCTCATCAAGATACATTGTTGTAGCCCTTTCCTCCATGAAGACCTCAATGCTCTTCAACGCTCCTTGAACCTTTGTAGTCCATTTTAACAGAACTACTCAAAATCCTGGTTAGTGACAAGATAGTGAACTTATATCAGAATGTAAATCAACCCACATCTTTCTTCATCAAGAAAGTTTGCTATGTAAAAAATATCGGCTCAGCTAAACAATGTACTTGGTGATAAATTGATTTACATTCTGGCACAAGCTCCTTAGGACATTATGAGCAGTAATAGCTCACAGACAGGGCTCTGGTGATAGACAGACCATGCTTTGGTTTATCGATCTCTGTCTCTTTTCACGTATTGCCTGGTGTTGTGGTTGACTGTATGCTAGCAGGTCAGCTTCTCAAAGGTGAGGGCTGAATCTTACTTCTCCCTGTGTCCAGTATGTGCAGTAGGTATTCAGTAAGTCTATTGACTTAACTTCCAACATCCCTCTTAAGGCTCAGATTTTTATGAAAGAAGTATTCTTCTTGCTCCATCTTTGGGTGGTGGCAGCAACAATAGGATACAAAATAACTCATCAGCTAGGACATGCCTGCCCCAGGGAGCTAGAAGTCTCATTTTGCCCTCTGTGCTTACTGATCACCCAAATGCCCTGTGGATCAACTCAACGGTTGACAGGAAGGAAGCCAAGGGGCGGGGGATGCCAGGGGAAGGAATGGGCAGAGTAAGAAGAAAGCTAAATCATGCCAATGTTGATGTTCTTAGCAGGAATTAACAGACCCTCCAAACAGCATGTTTAAGAATCCCTCAAGTTAGAGGTCTAAACACAAAATTTCCAGAGCTGGTTCATCTGCTCAGGGATGTCATTAAAGACATGTGCCCTCTTCATCTCTCGGCTACTTTCAGTGCATCAGCAGTGCCCCCACTTGTGGTTGTAAGGTGGCTGAAACAGCACTAAGCATTACTTCCTCACCTGGCAATGTCCAAAGAAGAAGGAAGGGCTGGATGGGAAGGGGGCTTTCTTCAGGAGTCTGTCTCTGTTTCCCAGAAGCCCCTAGGACACCTTGCATCTCACTGGCCAGCAACTGGCAGTTTGCAGGGGTGGCCCTGCCAGGGAGCTGCAGGGCAAGCTGGGAATGTGAGCATGGGCATTTGCAACTCTGTAGGAGAGTATGCCAGAAGAGACCTGGAGGGGTAGTGTTGGGAGCAGATAGGTACCAGGGAAAAATAAAGGGCAGGCAGAATCAGACGGAGGAATTCATAAGGAAGACCCAAACATGACAAGAAATATTGCCAGGAATAAGAACAACATAATCATTCAGATTCATTCAACATTTTCCCACAGTGATCTCACATGATTCTCATTCTTGCCTTTCTGGTGGTATCACTGACTCTATGTTACTGATAAGTAAACCAAACAGGGAAGGCTAAGATGAGTAGGTCCCACATGCTGGTCCAGAGACCAGTGCTGAGTTATGCGTATCAGACTTACCTACTCCTGCCCCTAATCAGCTCATCGGGAGGGTCACCCAGTGTCACACAGAGAATAAATGGCAGGTCTGGGTTTGAAATCAGAACTTCTCTCTCCAACACTAAAACAACTAACATTTGATACTTATTAACAAATTCCTGGGCACTGTACTAAGTGTTCTACATGTATTACCTTATCTAATCCTCAAGTAACTATCTGATGAAAGAGGTACACATTTTATAATTTCTGACATTAAGTTATTACAAGTCATTTGCTTTCTGGTGGCGGAGTCTGGAGAAGCCCTGCAGAAATGGCCC
>RCUC01109699.1:0-27861 GCA_003697995.1 Taxidea taxus jeffersonii
ATCAATCTGAAAAGAACTAACAACAGTGAGTTTTCAGAACCATCTAATCTCTCCATTTAATTAGGTCTTTAATTTCTTTCAGTAACGATTTTTAGTTTCTAGTGTACAGGTCTTTTATGTGTTTTGTCAAGATTTATCCCTAAGTATTTCATAACTTTACACTACTGTGTTTTTCAGCTTCAATTTCAGTTCATGCTTAATACATACAGGATTTTGGTTTACTAATCTTGCATCTGCAACTGTGCTAATGCTCAGTAATTCTAGTAACTTTTCAGTAACTCCACAGGATTTCCTACTTTGATGATCACATCTTTTATGAAAAAAAGATAATTTTACTTCTTCCTTTCTAGTCTGGATGTCTTTTATTTCTTTTTCTTGTCTGACTATACTAGCTAGAACCTCCAGTTCAAGGCTAAACTGAAGTGAAGAGAACAGACAGACATCCTTGTCTTATTCCTGATCTTAGGAGGAACACATTCAGTTTTTCCGTATGAGGTTAGCTGTAGATTTTTCATTTATGCTCTTTACCAGGTTGAGAAAATTCCTTTCCATTCCTGGTTTGCTAAGAGTCTTATCAGGAAGGGATGTTCGATTTTGTCCAATCATTTTTCTGTGTCTACCAAAGTGATCATATGATTTTTCTTTTTCAGTTCACTGATTTTCAAGTGTTAAACCTCCGTGCCCAGAGCAAATCTACTTGGTTATGATGTGTTATCTATTGAATAGGTTGTTAGATTTAATTTGCTAAAATCTTGTTTAGCTGCTTTATGCATATTTGTTCATGAGGGATATTAGTCTTGTTTCCAATGAGAACCCTGCTGTCATTCTTGTATTTGTTGCTTTCTACATAACTCATTTTTCTCCTCTGATGGCTTTTCAGATTTTTTTTTTCATTACCACTGGTTTTAAGCAATGTGATTATGATGTGCCCTTGGTGACGTATTCTTCATGTTTCTTGTCCTTAGACTTTGTTCAATTCCTTCAGGTGGGTATAAGTTTGGAAAGATTTTGGCCCATATAAATATACTTTTAATCCATTCTTCTGTCCTCTCCCCTTCACAGACTTCAATTTCACACATTTTAAGCAACCTACAGTTGTCGCACAGCTCACTGATACTCTTTGCATTTTTATAAGATTCCTTTTTGGCTCTTGTTTTCATTTTGATTTCAGCTGCAATGTCTTCAAGTTCACAAATCTTTTCTTTTGCAAGTTCTAATCTGCTATTAATCCTCCAAGGTGTATTTTTCAATTCAGACCTTGCAGTTTCCATTTCTAGAAGTTTGATTTTGGATTTTATTATCTCCCATGTCTCTCTTTAATTTTTTGAATACATGGCATATAATTGTAATAACTGTTTTAATGTCCCCTGCTAATTCTAACAGTTGTATAAGCTCTGAGTCAGTTTCAGTTGATTATTTTCATTACTGGTCATTCCTTCCTGCCTGGTATACCATACATGGCATCCTTGGCTGGATGGTAGGCATTGAGTTTTACTGTGGTTGCTAGATAATTTTGTATTCCTATAAATCTTGAGTTTTGTTCAGGTATATAGTTAAGTTACTTGGAAACAATGTGATACCTTCAAGTCTTGCTTTTGTGACTATGCAGATCCAAAGCAAGAGATTATTCCTCACCATTGAGGAAGGACTATCCTGAGTACTCTACTCCATACTCTGTGAATTATAAGATTTTCCAGTCAGGCTCCTGGGAACAGGCACTGTTTCTGACCCTGTGTGGTCACCATAAACTGTTCCCTTTAACTTCTCATAGAGAATTCTTTCCCCCACTCAGGTATAGTTTCTTCCCTCTGCTGACTATTCCCAGAGGGATTCTCTGGGGCTCTCTCTCTGTGTAGCTTGCTGCTCTCCACGACTCTCCTGTAAACACCAGCTATTTTCATTTCCTTGGACTCACAACTCCGCTCTCCTCAGGGAGCCTGCTGCACTCAGCCTCAGGTCCCCTTCCCTCTGCTGTGGGGAAGCTCTACCAAGGCAGCAAGCTGCGGCAAAGCCAGGGCTGCTGGTTTGTTTCCCATCTCTTAGAGACCACATTCCTTCACTAATTCCTCTCCAGTGTTCTGAAAACCATTATTTCCTATATATTTCATCTGTTTGCTTTGGGTAGAAGGGTAAATTCTGGGCCTTGTTACTTTATCTCGGAGGAAGAGTCATTCTTCCATTTTGAGATATTGTGTCAAACCATTTGCTGAACACCATGTATTTTCATGGAATCACTTAATCCTCTATTATTAAACCAACCCAAAAAGAACATTAGAGTTAGTCCAGCAAGAACCTGTTCTGAGGAAGCCTTTCTGGCTCTTCTTGATCACTAATTTTTCTCCAAAGTCTTCCTATCTTCATATCAAAGTCTTATGACTTTCTAGAACTTTGTGAAAAGGGACATTAAAGCCATCTACTTTTGTTTTTCTCAATCCAACTTTTCCCTTCTTTAAAATTAGCTACCTATTCTGTTGTCTCTCTACATCATTCCTGAAGAGTATTAATTACAAAATTACATGTGTAGTAATATCTTGATATATAATTTCTTAGCATCCTGGCAATCATTTAAAATAACAAGTTACTTTTCTTCCTTTGGGGCTCTAGTTTCCTCTCAGCCATACTTGTATTCTTTTAGTTTCCTTTAGCCCCAGGTATAAGTTATAGGAGTTGGAGGAGGGGGGTGGGATGGGAGTTAAAGTGTAGATGCTTTGCATTGTATCTCATGATTCCCTTTTGAGGAATGCCATTGCTTCTCCAATTTTTTATTGTAGTTAAAAAAAACCACATAATATAAAATTTATCACCTTAATCTTGCCATTTGTGACAACACAGATGGACCTACAGGTTATTATGCTAAGTGAAATAAATCAGAGAAACACAAATACCATATGATTTCACTCATATATGGAGTCTAAAAAATAAATGAATAAACAGCAGAATCAGACCCATAAATACAGAGAACAAACATGGTTGCCGGGGGTGGAGGGATGGGCAAAATGGGTGAAGGGGAGAGGGAGACATAGGCTTCCAGTTATGAAATGAGTAAGTCACACGGATAAAAGGTACAGAACAGTAAACATGGCCAGTGATACTGTAATTGCACTGTGGTGACAGACGGTGACAGATGGCTACACTTGCGGTGAGCATAACACAGAGTTATTGTATCAGTATGCTCTACACCTGAAACTAACAATAACACTGTGTGTCAACTATAGTTTAAAAAAGAAACAAAAAATTTACCATCTTATTCTTAAGTTCAGTAGAGCTACGTATGTTCACACAATTGTGAAACAGATTCCTGAACTTTTTAATCTTGCAAAACTGAAATTCTACACCCTTTCAAGAAACAATTCCCCTATTCCCTTCCCCTAGTACTTGATAAACCACCTTCTACTTTCTGTTCCTATCAGTTTGGTTACAGGTACTTTATACGAGTGGAATCATAACAATCTTTTTGTGACTGGCTCATTTCACTGAACATAATGTTCTCAATGTTCATCCATACTGCTGCTTCCCTGATTTTGATTCTAGAAGCCTATCTCTCATTACTTCTAATGAATATTCTTTAGTAAGTCCAGTTTCTTTAATGTCTTTTTGAAGAACAGTAGCATTTGTTTTCTCAAGCTGGATCCCTTTTCATGAAATGACTTCCTGCTTTACTTCACCTATTAACATGTAGCATTATCTCAAACTTTTTTCATGACTACTCCAGCCCACGCCCAAGTTCCCTTCTTTGAATCTCTAAAACATTTATATTCTATTTAGCACTTGACTATAAAATATGTACTTTTACTGAATTTGCCCAGGGCCAGAAATAAGAGATTTCTTAACTAGAATGCAAGCTCCTCATACAGCATTATGTTTCATACACTTTAATTTCCAAATAGCACAATTCTGAAAAGAGAGCAGTTACTTAATAAATACTTATGGATTTGACTTAGTTTACAAATCAGCTGTCAGGGGTAAGGGTGCAAAGAACGGTAGGAGATTTAATGCTTCTTTTCTCATCCAGCTGGAAAAATAGTCATTTTCTCATGGTAGGAGGTTAACTTTAGGATCTAGTTATAGATAAGATAAAAGATGAAAGATAAATGGAAGGCAAGAGTGGCTTGGTTTTTCCAGTCTTCCCTCCGAACTGTTTTTTCCTTGGCTAAGAATCCTCACTCCAAAAATCTCATTGATTCCTCACTCTCTCCCAAATATACTACTTGGACACTTTTGATTACAAACTTAGAAGTCATGCTACTCTTGATGCTTTACTGACAAAACTATTATCAGAACTGTCATTGAACCAACTTCAAAACCTTCTTCACTGGGGGATTAGCTTTAATAGTTTGATAGCTGGCTAACTGTGCTTTCATTTGCTTATGCTGAGAATAACTTGACAGGCACAGGCAGAGAACAGGGGCTATAAAAAGGAGAACCAGAACTACTGGAGGACAGGAAAGCAACATCAGTAACAATATCTGTCCTGAGCAACAATTTACTAGCTTTTCCTTCTTCCCCTGCCCTAGTATTTTACTATAAAACCTTCAACCCTCAGAAACTTCAAAAGAATTTTACAATGAAACCCTTACATGCTTACCTCCTAGACGCTATAATTAGCATTTCGGTATAGTTCTTGATTACAAGTCTATTACCCTTTCCTATATTACTAGTTTTCTTTATCATACTAAAATATTCCATCTAGAAAGAACAGCTAATTAGCAAACCTAGCTAAGTATCAAGAAAAACTTGGTCAAAAAAATTGTTTGCAAAGGGAAAACTGGAAGTCTCACCAGAACTTTTATAACAACTTTAGGCAACAATATTTACTTAAGTTTTGAGAGAAAGAATGTTGCTATCTATTTTGGCTCCTGTGGTTTCATCTATGCTATCTCTACTTTAAGAAGAAGATTAGAAACATTTAGAATTTTATTTAATAATAGCAAATTATTTGGCAGTAACTATTTGATAACAGCCAATGAGGTACCATTATTTTGAAGGGGAGAATTTAAAACTTCCTGGAAAGAAAAAATTAAGAGCAAAATACTTAACAGGTAGTCAAATGGAAAACAAACATAATTCCTTTTTTCCCCCGATTCCTTTCAAAAGCACAGGGCACATGCCATCAAAAAGAGAATAACAGATACACAAAACACGGTATACCCATACAACAGGATACTACTTACCAACAGAAAAAAAGTGAACTACTGATACATGCAACAACACTGATTAATCTAAAAAACATTATGCACAAAAGTAAGTACATATTGCATGATTCCAATTACATGAGATTCTAGGCAGGCAACCTATAGTGACCAAAAGCAGCTATGTATTTGGGGTGGGGCAGAAATCACTGCAAGACTAAGAATTGAAGTGCTCCAGAGTAATTGGGGTGCTAGTTACCCAGGCATATATATCTGCCCAAAGACAATAAACTGTACATTTAAAGTACTTCATTAAAGTGGATTTAAAAAAAGACTTAAAGGAAAAGATGGAAAAGGAAATTAACCCATCATTGCTATATGAATACAATTTGGGTTGTAGCTCCCCCTACTGCAGCAAAAAAAAAAAAAAAAAAAAAAAAAAAGGCAAGGATATTTCAAATAACAGGTTTGAAACTGAAAAAAAAAATGCTTCTATTAAAGAATGCCAGTGAAATTCACTCTGTGTATGTGGGTGTACCTACCATCTAATATTTGGATTGCACTGTGACACTGTGGTTGAGTCCTAAGAGGAATTAAAAACCATGCGGACCATGGTTTTGGTCCTCCAGTGGACCAGCAGTTGAGGAGACTGGACGACATAAACACTGCAGCTAACAGCAATGATCTGCCCACCTGATCACATGGGGTACTGGCTAACCCTCGTCAGCATAGGTGATTCCTTGACCCCTAGCTTCTGCCATAAATGGTGCACTGACTCACAGGGATCAGTGGTTCCTCAAAGACCAGCAGCATCAGCATCATCTGGGAAATCTTTACAAATGCAGATTCTTAGACCCCACTCAAGACGGACTAATCAGAAACTCGGGTGATGGAGCCCAGCCATCTAGTGTTTTACCAACCTTTCCGGGTGATTCTGATGCAAGCTCAAGCTTAAGAACCACTGCCCTAGGTTTACCAACTTTATCTACCTTCCAACACCAGCTAGTTGGCACTAGTTCTGCTTTTCTCCTTCATGTGGGCAGCCAAACCTGATTCTACTGAAAACAAATCCACTGTCCCGACTCCCCCACTTTTCACAGCTTGCCTTGGGCGTTTTCTTCTTGCTTCATCAATTTCCTCACCTACTCACTGATAGCAATCTTCTACCACAAACTTAATTTTGAGTTCAAGCCCGGAGCCTCAACCCCCCAAAATAGGTCTATTATTCTCTTCGCCCTCCTGCTCCCATTTTTGCAAGATCTTATAAAATTGCTTCTTTCAGCTCTCTTGGAATCAAATAATTCAATCCTTTATTCAACAAATACCTAATTCTGAAACAAGTATATGTGTTCCCTCCATAGATACTGTAGATACAACAATAACTAAAATATACAAAACATACTGCCCTCATGAAAATTACATAAGTTGGGGAACGCCTATGGAAATTATATAGTATGTTAGAAGTTGGGTGTTATGGAGAAAAGTTAAAGGAGAAATGAGAGGGGGAAAGGGAGCAATCTGAAATTTTATATAAGATGATCAGGGAATGCTTTAAAAAATACAGTTAGAGGGGCACCAGGCTGACTCAGCTGGAAAAGCATGTGACTCTTGATCTCAGGGTCATGAGTTCGAGCTCCACAATGGGTGTAGAGATTACTTAATAAAAACTTTTAATAAATACAATTAGGGGAACCTGGGTGGCTCACTGGGTTAAGCCTCTGCCTTCGGCTCAGGTCATGATCTCAGGGTCCTGGGATCCTGCCCCACATCGGGCTCTCTGCTCAGCAGGGAGCCTGCTTCCTTCTCTCTCTCTGCCTGCCTCTCTGCCTACTTGTGATCTCTCTCTGTAAAAAAAAAAAAAAAGCCAAAACAAACAAGCAAACAAACAAACAAAAAAAAAAACCAAACTACTTAAGACCTGAAATTGCAAAAGTCCTAGAAGAAAACAAAGAGAAAGAGCTCCTTGACATGTGTCTCAGCAATGATTTTTAGGTATGACACCAAAAGCACACACAACAAAGGCAAAAATAAATGCATGGAACTACATCAAACTAAAAGGCTTCTGCATAACAGAAGAAACAATAAAAAATGGAAAACAACCTATAGAATCAGAGAAATATCTGCAAGTCATATATACAAGGGGTTAACATAGAAAATATTCAGTAACGCATACAACTCAGTAACAAAAATGAAACAGTTCAATTAAAAAGTGGGCAGACGGGACGCGTGGGTGGCTCAGTTGGTTAAGCAGCTGCCTTCGGCTCAGGTCATAATCCCAGCGTCCTGGGATCAAGTCCCACATCAGGCTCCTTGCTCAGCAGGGAGCCTGCTTCTCCCTCTGCCTCTGCCTGCCTCTCTGTCTGCCTGTGCTTGCTCTCGCTCTCTGACAAATAAATAAAATAAAATCTTTAAAAAAATTTAAAAAAAAGTGGGTAGAGAAACTAAATAGACATTTTTCAAAAAAAGACATACAGGCACATGCAGATGTTCAACATCATTAATTGTCAGGGAAATGCAAACCAAAACCACAATGGTATCAACTCATACCTGCTAAAATGGCTTCATGAAAGAGACAAGAGAACAATGGCAGAGATGCAGAGAACAGGGTAATTAACACTGTGCACCGTTGGAGGGAATGCAAACTCATACAGCCACTACAGAAAATTGTATGGAGGATCCTCAAAAATTTAAAAATAGAACTGCCATACGATTTAGCAATCCTACTTCTGGGTATATATCCACAGGAAATGAGAACGGAATCTTAAGAGATATGCAGCCCCATGTTTATGGCATCATTAAACTAAGCCATACAATAGCCAAGATATGGAAGCAACCTCAATGTCCACCAACAGATGAATGGATAAAGAAGATATGGTGTGTACAAACACACACGCGCGCGCACACACACTACTATTCGGCCATGAGAAAGAAGGAAATCCTGCCATTTCCAGCATGGGTAGACCTTGACGGCATTATGCTGAGTGAGATCAGTCATAAAAGAAAAGACAAAGACTATATGATATATGATAGCCATATGTGAAACCTCAAAGGCCATACTCGTGTAGAAACAGAGCAGAATGGGGATTACGTGCGCTGGGGGACCACACAGATGTTAGTCACATGGGATAAAGTTTGAAGGTAAATTCTGGGGATCTAACATACAGCACTGTGACTGCAGTTAACAATGCTGTATTATATAATGTATTAAATAATCACCCTGCACACCTTACACTTACACAACATCTTACGTCAATTAGATCGCAATAAAGCTGAAAAACAAACTACTACTTCAGAGCGTCAGCGTACAGAGGCAAACAGCCAACTGTTTCCTCACGGAACACCTATTTATTGAGTGCCTAATACACCGTGTGCTAGGTGCTAAGGAGGTGAGGGTAGTTAAAAGGAAAAGTTCCTGCAGTTATGCGCTTACATTCTACTTAATGGGAGAGACGGATAAAAAAACAAACATATGTATCAGGTGGTAACAGTGCTGAAAAAAAACAGAGCAGAGCAAGGGGAGAGCATAATGGAAAGTACAGATGATATACACACAAAGGGCCTATTTTTATGGGCAGGCACTCAAAAAAATTTCTAAGTTCCTTGACGTCAGGACTGTTCTCTCTTACATTCATGGATACATCCCCACCACATAAAATAACAAAGGCACATATGAGGCACTTTAGTATCTGTTAGATGAATTACTTTATAGTATACTGTATCATTTGTATATTCTGATGACCATTTACTTAGTAGATAAGGACAAAGAGCTCAGACACACCTAGAGTAAAGAGGTGGAATTAAGGATCTCAGGAAATGATAGCTTGAAAGGGTGAGAAATGCTGAAACTTGTATCCCCATTAATTTCCTAAGAACCTGTTTGATTTATCTGTGTTCTTAACCTATAGAAAAAAATTTAAGTGACTTATTCTCTTGTCTGAATTTATTTTGAATCATTTAAAAATTCAAAATATTAAGATTGACTTTTAAAACACCCGCTCAAAGCTTACTTCACCTATCAAGTATTATCTAAATATTTTGTTACTTCTCAGAATATTCTCTTGATTCTAATGTTTCTGATCAGTTAATTTTCTAAAACATTTCCCCCCCTGAACTTCCAGAGCTATCTATGAGAAGTTTTGTGAAGTTAGCACTCTAAAATGATCATAACTCAAATAAATGCACATGCCCCTTGACCCACCCATCTTTCTGCTAGGAATCTAGCCAATATTTACATTCATACAAACAGCAGAATTATATGTAAAAGGGTGTTCATTTAAATGTTTTTAATGCAAAAAACTAGAATGAACTTCTATATCTAACAATAAATTACTGATTAAACAAATGACGATCCTCATTGGATTTATGTGTCCATATGGAAACCTTCTCTAAGTAAGGAGTAAGAAGAAAATAGCAAGTCTCGGAACAGTATGTATACTATGCCTCCATAGGGGGGAAAAAGGCTATTAAAAAGATATACACTACAAATACAAATTTTTATGTTTGGTTATACCTGGAAAACTTCTAAAAGGGATACAACAAGAAGAGTTTAATAATAATTATCTCTGGGAAGTGAAACTGGATGTGGAAATACAGAGAAATTTTCCTTTTTCATTTTTATGTTCCATACATAAGACATATAATTTACTTGCCATATCCACATACTATTTTTATAATTAAAAAATAAACTATATTAAAAACAACAGTAGTCTTGATTTTTGAGGAGCTGTACAACATAGAGGAGGCAGATGTTTACACAACCAATTTTAACATGGCAAGAATTAGCTGTTAATTCTGTACGGTTCAACAAACATTTGTTTGAATGTATACTCAACCCAAACATGAAACCAAACCCTGAAGGTATTAATGTTTCTTGCAGACTATCAGGGGCAGGGAACTACTTTGTGTTTACCCAAGGATGAACTAATTCTGCCTTAGTGTTGGAGAGGCCTCACAGACAGGGCTTTTGAACAAGGCCTTGAGAAAGTAATAGGATTTTGTTAGGGATTTAAAAAAAAAAAAAAAAGGAATGAGCACTGCACATAGAAGGGACAGCAAGAGTAAGGACACAGAAGTGAAAAGGCCAATATAGGCAGGTACAGATCAGATGCCTGGGGAAAGTGGTCTAACAGGAGATGTGGCTGAAAAGGTACACTTGGCACTTAATTATTCAGTACAGAAGCAAAGAATGTCAACGATGTGGAAGCAAGGAGCACCTTTTTCATCAGTCTTCCTCATCTGGGGGAGTACACCTGTAGGACTGTTCTACAACAGAAGTAGGACTTCTGGAGCAAAATTTATGTGAACTTAATATTTCAATAGGTTCTTCCCCAAAGATTCTATCACTCACATCAAACAACACACACTCTCACCTCCTGTGTAAATGACTAGATCTTTACAACCTTGCCAACACCAGAATACAAATTTTTAAAATCTGAAATGGACAGTAAAACATGGCATCTGATTATTAATTTTATATCATTTCTCTGAGTGGGTCAAACATTTATTTTTCATGTGTTCATGCTATTTTCCATCTATATTTTCAGTGAAATGCCTTTACTTATTTTAACTTGGTATTTTTCCCTTAATTTCAGATTTTAAGTTTACCCATTGCCTATCAAATGTTTTCCAAGTATGTTTTCCCAATGTGCCATTTTTTACTTTACTGACTTTTTTTTCCCCTTGTAGATGTTTTCCACTTCAAGTGGCTGAAATGTTTTATCTTTTCTTCTATGGTTTCTGGGTTTTGTGCCATGCCATCCTCACTCCCAGAGTTGGAAAAAAAAACCACTTCCATTTTTTTTTCATGATTTTATATCATTTTTTATATTTAAAGCATGATCTATATTAAGATCAATTTTGTTATTTACCAGGAATCCAGCTGAATTCCCAGGACTCTTTCCTAATGAATAGTTTTCCTAATATCACCTATTAACTAATCTGACTTTTCTTCAATGATATGCTCTGCGTTTCTTCAAAGATGAATTCCCACATATAAGGGGGCGTATTTCTGAACTCTGTTCTGTTCTACTGTTCCATTTATTCTTGTACCACTACTCGTAGTTAGTATAGCTTTAAAACAGTTTTTCAATGGTCTTTTATACACAGATATTGCATTACTATAGGATATAAAGTAGCTTCTAATTTCTTTCACTTTCTGAAGGGCTTGTCTCCTGCGGTGAATTGCGGGCTTTGCTGAACACAGCTAAGCTGGAGCTACATTTGTCACAACCACTTTCTCTGTGTGGTTCTAAGTTAGGGCTGTCTACAGCGGCTTGTGCGTGCACGTGATGTGTAGGCTGCAGTAACAGCGGCCCGCACTCTGTGTTCCGGGGAGTGCAGCGCAGCCGTGTGCTGACAACACTGTGCACAGCCGGGGATGGCCTGGCTCACCTTGGAGGGCGGGGCAGTGGCCCCACCTGAAGCACCTGCAGCTCCTGTTGGAGCTCCTCAGCAATTTTTCCGATTCCTAAGCCAGGCATGGATAGCCCTCTGGCAAAAGGTGCCAGCTTCTTCTGCAAATTAGCTGCTTATCAAAGTTGGAGACCGTGAGACACAGATATGGGATCTTTTGTCCTTGAGAGTTCCAGTTTGTCCTTGTTCTCCTTTGCTTCACATCTAGCTTTTTTCCCTGGCAGCCAGCCAGCCCTACTGTCCTATAGCAACTTTCCACCTGCTACACTGTATTTTGTGCCAGGTGTAATTCTAAATGCTTCGCTATCTTCACCTCCATAACAATTCTTTCAGGTGACACTATTATTAATTCTCTTTTTACATATGATAAAACTAAGGCAGAAAATTCAGTAACTTGTCCAAAGTCACACAACTACTAAGGGGAAAAGCTGGGATTAAACAGATAAATATGTACTGGTTGAGAATACATGGTTAGATGTATCATATGATTAACTGGGTACATATAGAGAAGACATATTTATTAAATCCCTGAGTGACACAAAGCTAGAATAGCTAAAACATTAAATGAAAAACTCAAGAGTTCAAAATTTCAACAAATTAGAGTATGTTAAACCTAACAAAATAAAGTTAATAAGGACAAAAATAAAATGAAATAAATTTCAGAAAAATTAACCATTCCAAATAGAAGAGAGAAAATAATTATCTTAGTTCATGCATTCCCTCCGTCCAACCCTGCCCGCAAAAGACCTACCACAAAATTTCAAGCTATATAGACAGGGTTAGCAGAAAACAGAAAACAGTATTATCTTGCACTAATGGGAGTATAATGACCACAGCAGGGACTGGTAACCCACCCCGGTTTAACCACATCTTAAATACAGTGTTCAGTCTAGAAAACCACGCACTCATCTCCAGAGAAGGGAAGAAGAACACCGTCATAGAAAGAACAGGACACAAACTTACAGTGTTTAACCTGGCAAATACAAGGATTTCCAGTGAACATCTATGCGGAAGATTGTATACTTCCAAAGGGCAAAACATGGATCACTGAATGAAACTCACAGTGAAGCAGATTTTAACTGAAAATAAGAAAGATTTTTCTAATAAAAAAAGCTTTTGAACAGTGGCATGGGTCAGCCTTTTGAGGCAGCAAGCTGCCCATCAACTGACAAGACTAAGAAAAGATTTCATGACAAAATACTCTGTGTGTTGTAAAGAGACTTTTAGCACTGGGAATGTGTGTGGGAGGAAGAAATGGATTATGGTCGTTTTTGTTGGACTGAATGACCTCTAAATTTTCTTATAGCTCAAAAAACTTTCCTTTTGATTCTAGACACAAAAACAGCCACTAAATCTGATGCAGGAAAACATGGCCGCGGTTTAATTTATTTAAAAAACTGTTTTTCTGAATACAAAAATAAAAACAGAGTATTTTTGATGTTAAAATACACAGGGAGATATTTATCTACACATTTTATTTAAACGTGGTCACATGTGCACATAATAGCCTACTTAATATTCTATTATGAGGAGTTCATAACTGGCTCCCTAATATCTATGTGGATGTGCCATAATTTAACTGTCCAACTATTAATGAACATGTAATAACATGTAATTTTTAGAACAGTAATAAACACCCTTGTACATAAAATTTTTTTCCATAGCTTTGACTAAGATCCTTGACATATTACATAAAACATCAGTTTTCCAGAATTTCGCTATTATATTCAAAGTTTGAATTTAAGAGATAGAAAGGTGGGGGAGTGCACAAGCAAGAGTCACAGAAAGGCACACAAAACACGTTTCTGCCCCAGATATTTTGCCAGTGGAAGCAGACAAACTGTGGTAGTAAACTTGGTCTTTATGGCATTTCTCTTTCAATAACAAACTTATTAAGAGGACTAGAATTCCACCTACCCCGTGATTTCTCATAACCATTTAATGTCAATATATCTGAACAAATAAAGAGAAATGTATCTTCAATATGTACACTTTTCTCAATTTCTGAGACCTTCCAATACAGATGCAACAGAACCAAGCCAAGATTCGGTGAGAGCTGAATTAGACCTAGGTTAATGGATGTAGATACTGAGGTACAGATACATCTCTTGGATTCTTGTAGCATAAGGGACTTTGGATCAGCTCCTATTATACCAAAAACCAATGAAAAGACAATTCTTGGAGAAAACAAGCCCATTATCAAAGAATATATTTCTCTTTTTGTAACCAGACAAATACAGCAGTGGTATTATTTACCTATTTTTGTAAAACAATCCAGACTCCAAACAAAAGGCTTCAAGTTAAGCAATTTCCCCTTAGCTGAAAGCTATTCACAGCTTTTCCTTTCTTACATAATTCCTACCCTCACCTAAAAAGCAGACTGCCTTGTATTTATTACTAATAATACACCAAAATCTTCAATTGTCTAAATCTACTTTTAAAATATTCAGATAGAAGCATCCTATAAATTTAATCTGGAGAAATTCCCTCTGGAGCCTTCTGTCACATTCAGTCTAGACCAATAACCCTCTTGATCTTCCTTTCACTTGTTCCCTACATCCCATGTCTTCTGTTTTGGTTTACACTCAGTTTTGATAGCATATATCCTCCAAGGCATTAACTTAGATAGTAGACCTTTGAGACCTTGCATGACTTAAAACTTGGTATTCTAAGTTGGAATTAATTTTCTCTCATAATTTTGAACGAACCGATCCACCACTTCTAGCTTTCACAACTGTTCTTGAGAAGTCTGAAGCCATCCTGATGTCAGATCATTTTTCCAAGACTTTTATTCTCCCTCTCTTTGGAGGCCATTAGATCTTTCCTTTACCCCAAGGGGTCTGAATATGGCATTGTGTCTTGGTGTGAGTCTGTTTATATCCACTGTGCTGGAATCTTGATGGCTGCTTTCAAACTGGAAACTTATGTCCTTCACTTCTGGGGTATTTTCTCAAATTACCTTGTTGTAGTCATATTTTGTTTTTTAAATAAACTTTAAAAACACTACATATATATACATAAACATCAGGTTTGATAATATTTCTAAGTCAATATGCACATTAATATTTAAAAGCCAGGCCCCTAATGCTGATTAGAAACCGTAGGTATGTTGGCATTTACTGGTGGCTGCACCACTGGGAGACAGAGGAGGATGTGGCCTTTTTCTGAGGGAACCTCATGTAGCAGTAGCTCAAGTTTTTCTTCCTGTAGGCTAATTCATTTCCAGAAAAGAACCTTCCAATCTCCTGTCTGTTTTCAGCTGTGCCTAACATCCCTAAGTCCACAGCCTTTATGATTTGACCTCTTCAGACAAGAAATCTCTAGTTTCATTCATGGTAGAGATGGAGCAGGGGTGAACTTGGGGTCTAGCTACTCCTTGCATAAACTTACTTAAAAATCCTACAATTGTCAACCCTACCATGCACCCTATAGTCTCTGGTCTTTCCAACCTTGGAAAACTCACCATTTAGTTTTCAATTAACTTCTCCCCATGCAGGTACTTTAACTTCCTGTTTTCCATCTTCTAAAAGCAGACATCTCTTGTCTGCTATTGATTTCTTCCTCATTTCTTTTGTGCTTGCTCTTTATACCTTCTTAGCCCTCTATAATCATTTTAATGGCTTTCAAGAGAGAATGGAGGATAAATGCAGGTGTTCACTCTACCAGGCTAACCTGGAACACCTCCTTTGTTACACATAGGCATCTTCAAAGGATCAGATACATGCTTTCTTTTCTCTACATCCTTAAAAATCTTCCTGAACTTGTATTTTTAGCTCCAGACCTGTATTTTCAAATGTTTCTTGGGAACACATGTCAAAAGTAACCCATTATCTTTTCTGGAAATTTATTTATTCTTGCAACTTGGTGTCATAATCCTTACAGTTACCCATGCTGAAAACTTTAATGTTATCTCTTACTCTTCCTTCTTTCCAAATCTCTCTGTATCTCATAAGATACTAGCAACCATGAGTTACACTAAAGAGTGCCTGTATCTCATCCTTAATATTTCATTGTCTGCCTTATAGCTACTCCCCAAATATGAACTCATCCTACTCTATTCATCTTGCTTTCAAGTCTGGTTTAAATGCCACCACTTTCATGAAGTCTTCCTTTATGTTTTCTAGGTTAAGTAAACTCTTCCTCCTCCAGAAAACTTGCTCACTTTATTAACATTTCTCTTATGAACTTACTATTTTTTAACTTTTTTTTTTTTTAACAAATCTGCATGTGTTTTATTTCCTCTAATAGAATGTAAGAGTTTTAAGGAAAGAGGCTTTGAAGGAATCTATCTCTGACCTTACTGATTACATAGTTTTTATTGTGCCATCAGTATATATGCTATAGGAATAAAAAAATTGGCAACTACTAAGGGAAGCAAAGAAAGAGGACACAGCATCTTATCTTCTGGAGGAAAACGTCTACCTACAGCTATAGTCCATCTAGATATAGTACAGCATCCCAACAATATGTAAAAGGTTAAATGGCCCTCAACTAGGTCAAGACCACAGGCTTTTACACTTAACTTTGCCACTGCCAACTAATCAGCTGCCATCTCTGGTAGCTAAAACTAATAGATTATTGCCCTGTAATGAATTAACAATAAATCTGAACCACTAGATAGAATAGCAATCTTCAGTTAACAGTTACTCAGCTTCTGACAAAAGCCTGTTTAGTTGGTATTTGAGAAAAATCTAGGAAATCATACTAGTCTTCATTGCTCTATAGAGTTTTAAGCTCTATCTTAATAGTAAGAAAAATATAAACCTATATTAGTCTTCACAGAAATGTCTTGATTTAAATGCCACCAATTTTTATAAAGAATAAGTCACATTAAGAGTCTGACATCTTCTATAACATCAATGTTTGAAGACATTTGGCATTCTGAACTAGGCTGAACCAAGTAAAATTGCCAGTATTCAACTCTTTTTGACCTATAATAAGGGCATTTTTATATGCTTCATCTAGTAGTTCAGTCTTTAATAATGAGCTATCAAATTAAGTCATCTTATAATTTAGTGGTTAAAAAAAATTGGTCTCATTTGTTAAAGTAATACATTCTCCCAACTCACAAAGATGAGAATGACACTGAACAAAATGCTTCCTTCTTGCTTTAGCTACCAGGAAGCTTGGTGCTGAATGTAGTACTCAACTGTGATAATTTCCTCAGTCTAGATTTTGTTATAATTACCTGTAGGATTGATTTTTCTTATCTGATTTTTTTTCATTTTTATTGATCCAAATGTATATGTGTTTTTCTGGAAGTTGAGTATTGTAGTTAGTACTGTAGTGTGTGTGTGTGTGTATGGTATAGTAGTGATATGTGTGTGTGTGTGTGTGTGTGTGTCTCTCTCTCTTCTCTCTCTCTATATATATTTACTTATTTATAAATAAACAAACAAACTGGTTACCTAGAGTGCTGTGTTCAAATGGATTCTTTCTGAACTCGGCAGTGAGAGTACCAAGGTGGTCAACTGGTGATCTGGCGATATTCCACACATGTACTGGAAAGGGAAAGGCAGCATGGCACATATTTGCAGCCCTATCCCATGTACTAAAGTACTCAAGGTCTATGTTGATGAGGGATTAGAATTATAAAAGCCAATCTGTAATAGGTGAGATCTGAATTTAGAAATAAGAGAGGGGAATTGATAGAAATCATAAAGGTATTTCTGCCAGAGCCAATGAAATATGAAATAGGCAATGAAATGCAAAGGAATATATATATGAATGTATATATATATTCCATATATATATTTGACTATAGCTTGATTTAAGGATAGAATCTATAGTAAAAGAAATGAGAAATGAAGCTAGAGATGAGCTTTTTGAGCTGTGGCTTTTTGAGCAGGAGAAGAGTGATATGAAGAAAATGGAACACAATATCAAAAGATATTTACTTTGTAGGTCCTTAGGGAAGCAGACACATTTCAAGTCTCCACCTTCTTCCAGGTCAGATTATAGAGCTCTACCTGGAGTTCTGAATAAACTCAGTAATAGTGGTCCTTTTTCTTTCCCCCACTCTTCCTTTTATGTACATCTTTAGAGGAAACCTCACAGGGAGGATTCATGACTATGATCATACATCCTCTAGGAACTTTAAAACTCCATGATTATTCTGAACTGATTTCATTAGCCAGAGCAGGGAGTTCAGGTGTGGTCCCAGAACCAGCATCACCACTATCAGCTGAGAATCCGTCAGAAATGCAGATTCTTGGGTTTGGCCCTAGACCTACCAAATCGGAAACTCTGTGGGTATGGCCCAGTGATACATGTTTTCAGGAGTCTTCCAGGGGATTCCAATGCACACCACAGAGCCAAGGACAAAATGAAGGTACTAAACTCTTATTTGACAAAATATCTACCTCATAGTTAAAGCCACTCTTCTTGAGATGCAGCTAAAAATTTAAGACCCAATTACATAAAAAGATATTTGTAATAAAACCTAGTGTAACACACCACACAGTCATAATTCATCACGTAGTGATCATACAGCAATACCAGTCCACAATAAAAACTTTTTAAAGGCATCTACTTACTTTAATGTTTCAGCAAGAAAGAAACTCTGCTGTACATCATCATGTGTGGGAGTAGAAGAATACACATCCTTCACCCCGGAAAATCCACCACTGACTCGGCAATACTTTTCAATAGCCTGTGAAAGAGATCAGACAAAAGAATCTATTCCACAGAATATCAAGTTTTGAAGGACAAGTTAAGGAACCATAGTCAAAAGTTCACAAAGATCTATATAAGAATTTGACAGATTAAGAGTAAGATTTATTATCAAATGGAAATATTCTTGCACTGGAAAAATTAACCGAGGTATCCTGTTTCCTGTGGAACTTTTCCCTCTCCAAAATGCTTTAATCTTTTAAAAACATCTTACATTTCCTCACTTGGGAAAGTCAAGTTTGGGCTATTCACACTGAATTAGAGACCTGTCTAGCACAATAAACCCTCATTAATTTTGACAAACCAGGGGAGGTTAGTTTGAATTAAATTTTAAAGACAATTTTTTCACTTCTAAGAATAAACAATCCAAAACATGCTTTGGAAAAAGTATTACCTAGGAGCTCTCCATAGTAATAGCAATGAGGTAATATTTACTGCAAGCGTACTGTATGACAGATATTATATTATAATCCTGCAAGTTAGGCATTACAGGTGGTACCAACTGGCAGGATGTACCCACCCACATAGCTGTTACAATAATTAGAATATTAAGAGCTAACCATTATGAAGTTTTTGCTACATGCTGGAGGGTCTTGTAAGGGCTTCATACGTATTAACATTAAAATCTCCAACAACCCACGTGGCTGTCTCAATAGGCTCTATTTCAGAGCCTATTGTAAACTAAGGCAAAGAGTAATAATTTGCTCCACATTATTAAATACTGTGCTCTACTGCCCAACTGCGAGCTAAAATTCTTAATTTAGATTTCTTCTTGCATCTCTGACCATGTCTAAATAAAATACACGGAATCAAATGGCACCCACTCAAACCATTTTTAATTCAAAGCAAGCAAATATCCTGCTTATGCAGGTCTATCACTACAAAAACAAGCCATTCATGAGAAGCTGAATCACATGTGTTTTTTTTCTTTCTCTGCTCTACCTAACCCTGAGACACTGTCAAATGAAGGTACAGTTATTTAATCATTACCGCCATGGCTTCTTTTTCCTAAGCTTGTTACCTTTCTTACTCTTCTGGTCTTCCTCTTTTCTAATGAAAAGCTAATTAACACTGAAGGTTTTTATTTAATCAAGCTGTTCATTTTTACATAGTTCCATTTTTACTATACCTGGGTTTTAAAAGTCTTCTTACCAAAGAGTTCGGTACTTTATCTAAATATATTTTTTAAAAGATTTATTTAAGAGAAAGAGAGTAAAAAAGAGAGGGGAGAGAGTGCATGTGCATGTGCAGGGGGAGGGGCAGAGAGAGAGAGAGAGAGAGGAAGAAAGAGTCTTCAAGCAGATTCCCCGCTGAAAATGGAGACTAACACAGGGCTCGATTCCAGGACCCTGAAATCATGACCTGAGCTGAAATCAAGAGTCGGCTGTTCAACCAACTGAGCACCCAGGGTCCCCTCATATCTAACTATTTTAAACATATTTTGAATTCAAGAGTTTTTAAATGCCATTTTCTGTGCAATGATCATGTGTCTTTACCACCAGAAAACTATCAGAGCAGTTTAAGGATATGGTGAAAGTAGCAGGGAGGCATGACTAAATCTTTAAGTCATTTAGAATAATTTCTTGAAGGCAAGTTTTCATGCAAATACACTCAAATTTGGAAGTCTGACGATGTGAATGGAATAGCTAAAACTACAGAAGACATACAAGATACTATTCTTCTGTCTCAGTCTGTCTTCCCTTTACCTTCTTCATACCCAACACGGGTATGTCCAGTGATGGACAAGAAAGCAACTTCTATTTAAAATGTGAATTAAGATATGAATCTTCCTCTTTTATCTCCATCCCTGCCTTTCCTCATCATGGCATCTTCTGAAACTTGAATTTAAAGTGTAATTATTTCAATTCACGTTCTTTATACTCTGGTTGTGAAATCTTCTTTTTACAATAATTGGTCTACATTCTGCCCTAAATCGCTTCTCGGCCTTTTGGCTAAGATCAAGTGTACATTCTGCCCTAAAACATATCTTGCACATTCTTACCTAAGATATTTACTAACATCATTTACCTCCCCTACAATGTCATAATTCTGTCTAGGCTGCAACCTTAAGTTAAACAACTGGAATATGAATATTCATCATAATTACTGCTATTTGTCATAGTTAGCATATCTCAAAGAATAAAACACTCCCTCATGCCCAGGAATATGCTATACTTTCATGAGAAGACTAATATTTTTCTTCCTCTCTAGGTACTGACAGCCATGGGGTTCTCTGAAAGGCTAGGATTTTAAGAAAAAAACCACTCGACTTCCTTACTTACTAACCAGTACAAATGTCTCATAAATAGGTAAGTAAATAAACAGTGTTTCTATCTAGAAAAATTTTAACAATTCACTGATTCTTCTTATGATGGTCCACTAAGAAATTACTTGGAACACAAGATGAAGTGAATAGTGGGTAATCTACCCCAGCTGTGAGTCTGGGCAGTTTTATGATTTTTTTTTTCTAGAAGTTAAGCCTTAATTGGCAAGTAAAGGAACTGCAATCATACTGAGACCTATAATGTCTTTCAAATGATTTTTCATTATTCAAGGAGAATAATGAGTGAACATCAGTAGGAAAATAGTTTTAATCAAAAACTAACCTGAATTCTAAGGTTTACTTCTACCGTTTAAGTAACTTAAATTAAGAGGCCCCTGGGTGACTCGGTTGAGCAAAATCATGACTTCAGCTCAGTTCATGATCTCAGGGTCCTGGGATCAAGGCCCACAACAGGGACAGGCTCTGTGCTCAGTGGGGAGTCTACTTAAAATTCTGCCTCTCCCTCTGCCCCTCCCTCCCCTGCTCGTGCTCTCTCTCTCTCTCTCTCTCTCTCTCAAATAAATAAAATCTTGAAAGAAAGAAAGGAAGGAAGAAAAGGAAAGAAAAAAGAGAAGAAAAGAAAGAAAGAAACTTGCAACTTAAATTGAGTAACAAGAGTTTTTGCATCAGATAAATAAAGTCACACTACAATTACTGAACATGAGGTAACATGGATGAGGACATGTGGCTCTGTGGGCAGGCTTGATTTAATGCTCTTGCACATAAAATGAAATATTGGCTTATTTACCAGTGCTGCTTCCCAGCCCCACTGCCTATATCTTGGATCGTGAGTGAATCGCCATAGGTACCAATAGGTTTCAATTACTTCTGGACGGAGGATGTAATACTTTTCAGCCTGCCGGACTGCCACAGCCTCTACTGCACCGTCAAACTTGAATGATTCAGGACCCAGCTTTAATGCTGTAACATGACAAAAGAAAAAAATAAGCACAATAAACCATTTGTGTTTGTTTGCCAGAGCTTCTTTTTCCCCTGAAAGAATGGGGTATAATGTAAAGTTATGTTCATTTTGTTTTATTTTTATTGTGGCTGTTTTGCAAAATCAGTGACTTTAAAAGATCCACATTTGGTTTTCTTATACTAGCCTTATAAATATTCTTATTATCCTGACATGAAATATTTCTCATACATAATGCACATCAACATACCGCTAAATCCAACTATACTGACAAGAGTCTAGTAATCCTCTGGCAACAAATGTAAAGCTAGACATAAGCACATTACATATTCTGTTCTGTTTAAAAATAAAATGAGGCAGATAATTGTACTGTGCAGAATTTTTTTTTTAAGTCAGAACAATTTTAAAGTCCTTTTAAATATAACACACATATGTAAGAAAACATTTCAGAGCTCAGATCTTGAATTAGATTAAGGTGTAGATTATACACTTTTCAAGCATCCTACAGTATATACAAAGCAACATATTTTCAAACTTAAAGTAGTTTTAAAGATAAACTCTTCTCTCCTATGGCCCCTGTATATAGTAAGGAAGAGATTCAAACTGTCAATCACCAAGAATTTCATCAGTATTGCCCACTTATCAATTTGAATAAAACAGGGCCATTACACATATATTTCAACACTACATATTATTTTTTGAATGACATGATTTCCATTCAGGCTAGAATACAGCACTACATTAAAGTCTTTTCAATAACCTCTTTCTAATCACACCGAGCACCTTAACTCTGATCAATGTGAAGTCATCTTCCACTGGGATGTTGGGCTCACACACAATTACCACTCTCAGCTGTCATTTTTCTTTCCTTTTAGGGGTAGTTTCAAGGTCTCTCATCTCTTCCAAAAAATGCCAGACATTTTTATATTTTCTCAGAAAAGAAAAGGTAAAACAAGAACTATAATGCTGTAGACCATAAACATAACCATGGCATAGTTGCTTGCACGACATGGGTTGCTATAGCAAATTTCAGCACTACAAGGGAGACACTATAAGCTCTAAGTAATCCCATACAAATGTGAAAATCAGGTCTTTCTCACCAACCATCACCTCCAAGAAAAAACACAGAACCAAAGCCTTGTATCAATGGTTGATAGTGCTACTGAAAGCAAAATATGTGATCCAGAAAGTTTACTGCTAAGTCTAAGAGAACTAAAGCAGAACTCAAGCAAGAGATTTTCAACCTGACAGTCATGAACTCTGTGACAGGCTCCGGAAGAAGATAGTGTTCTGCCAAGAAGCCTCTGAAACCATATGCATAACTCTGTGTGCACATAAAGCTTTGACCAGCTAGCTCTTCAATGGGATTTGAGGTTAGGATTAACTAACAACTCATCAATATTTTTTGTTAAAGAACTTCTACCCTGTTTATCAACAAGGTCAGCATATGATCAAATATGATTTGGCATTTAATAAATGTTTTTAAAATGATGATAAAAATCAAACACCATAAGCACTGAGATGATGGCAATCCAATAAAAAGGTAGAGGAAGTCATTTTATCTGAATTTCTTATGTTTTTCCTTTCTCAAAGAATGAATGCTAAGAGGTGATCATATGGAGTTTTCAAATGTTAATCTTAAGGCTAATGTTAAATTAGACAATAACTTCTGTAATGATAATATTGCCTGAACGGGAAGTAGAAATTGGCTGCATGATACTAACATTTTAAACTTCTCACTAAAAATTATCTCTCTCTGACTGGCCATTCACAACTTCACAAAAAAGAGATACCAGAAATAGAACATATCTGCTTTGTGAGAAGCTGGTAAATAAAAATGTACGAGCCTAAATTATATACCAATTATATCCATTAGGCTGTTCAAATCACTGGTTTTGTGTCCCTGAGGGCATTATTTCTTAGGTGTTCCTTTGTTTAAGAATTGTAAAAAAATAATTTCCTAATAATCTTGCACTTAGTTTCTATTTTCTAGCTTAAATTTCCCATTTACATTTGATACTTCATTTCTAGAAGGAAACTAACTAATCCAGCAAGTAAAAATGAGTTGAAACCATAAATAACTTAGTGCCTGGGTAAAAGAACTCTAAAAGAATGCAAAAATCATATAATGTAAGCAAACGTAAGAGACATGCACAAATTTAAAAAAATCAGAATAAAATATCAAATGTGACAAAGCTCAATAGTAAGATAGTGAAAGATACATTTAAAGAAGGCATAGATTAGTTTGTAAGGCACAGGGCTCTTCCAGATAGGTAGAGTCTGTAGAGATGGGAAAAATAAGCATCTTAGGTCAAGAAAAGAAATCCAACAAAAGATCAAAAAGCATGAGGAATACTGGGACAGGTGATTGGACTTCAGTTTCAGAAGGCTAACAGTAAAGGAAGAACTTAAACTATTTCCCTATTTAACTTGCTTTAAGGAAGAAAATAGTTATGTCCAAAACTCCAAGTCCAGTGGATCTCCTGTCCATTGAATATGTTATATATATGTAAACATTAAAATCCCAACATGTAATATATTGCACATGGTCTAGGGCAGACCTTAGCCAACTTCAATAAGAAATAAATTAAATAACAGTCATTATTTTATTCATGCTCAGGAGTTTGGGGGTTTTTTGTTTGTTTGTTTTTGTTTTAAATCTAGAAACCTGGGGAGGGCTGGGGGGAAACAGTACTCTTGAAAGTCTAAGATTTCACTTGGCACCAATTCTGCCTTATATCTCAGAATAAACTAAAATAATGTATCAATCTAGCTTCCCATGTAGATACAATAGGTCTGAAACTAGACTAAGTTACTACTCAGTTTCATGAACAGATTCAGCAATGTTTCCTACAAACCTAGTTAAATTATTTAGCAGAAGACCATGCTCACCAAGAAGACGAAATATGGGGACTACCAAATTTTGCATTAGTATTAATTCTAATTCCATTAACAAATGAAAGTGAAATTCCAGTCTTTATGGTATGAATTCAGCTAGAACCACTGCTAAAAAGTGAATGGATATTTTTAAATAAGCCAGCCAAAAAATTCTAGCACAGCTATACCAAAACACAGGAGATGTAATTACCAAGTGGGAAGGAAACAACACTAGGACTGTACCATTTAATTAAAAGATTTAAGTTGAGATTAAAGATATGTAAAAACAGTGAAAGACTTGAAAATACAGGACACAAATCAAACAGTTATCTTTTGGGGCATACCATGGCAAAGAAGGTCACAAGCTCACTGACTTGCCATGTGAGAGTGACCATGAGAACCAACACACTGAGGAAGACAGGGTAGGTATTATTGTTCTAAATTTTTGCAGATGGAGCACCTGAGTCTTAGGCAGGTTAAACAAGCTGTCTAAGGCTCGGAGACAATAAATAGTGGAAGATGGGGTTTTACAATCCTAGGCACATTTCCTTTCTACAGTATCACAGTACTTCATATCAGCATCAGCAATGTCTATAAAGTGTGACAGTCAGGGAATCCTCTCCTAACTGGTATTCTATGAATTCCTCAAAGGTAGGAGATAGGTCTTATTCCCACTTTCATTTGTAAGCATCCAGTGTAAGGCTTGGCACATCAGAGGTGTTCACGTTTAATGGAGTGAATAATTAATGATCACAACAGTATATCATATTTTTAATATGTCCGCTCTATAAAACCCTACAATTTTACATCTTTTATTTTATTTGTGGTCAAAATCTGCATAACAAGTCTCATTATCATAATAAGCATACCAAATATCCATTGTGGTCCTCAGTGTTTTACTGATTTTAGCTGTATTTTAAATATATACTTGATACTCTATATGGTCAACATGTTAATATAATTTAGCTTCTATTTATTTCACCAACTTTTTAAGTACTACATACCAACACTAAACCACTCCAAAATAACATCTGCTTCAATGTCCTTTTGACTTAGTTGTTTTTGTCAAGAAATGGAATCCCTGAGTTACTGAGAGAACTAAAAGATCAATTTCACCATAAGTTCAATCCCTTATTATATAAATCCTAAAATGGAGATTCAGTTATTTCATAAAAGCAACAACTCAACTTCTGAAACTGCAAACAGAAATTACTAGTTTTTAGTCTTTCTGTGAACTCATTTTCCATTATTTCATATAGAAACACTTTTTTAAAACCAGAAAAAAAATCCTGGAAGGTCTACTTTAGTATTTGTCAATCCTTTCTGAAGCTTGTTAAAAAACCTGATTGCTTTCTCTCTCCATGAAATTTTAATTAACCAACAACTCATCAATATTTTTTGTTAGAGAACTTCTATCCTGTTTATCAACAAGGTCAGCATATGATCAAATATGTTTATCCATGACCGCATATATATCTAGTCTTTATGTATTTAAAAAAAAAAGATTTTTTTTTCACCCCCAAGAATAATCTTTTTTACCACTGAGAACCATCTCATTTTCCAGGTAAGGACACTGCAGCCCAGAAATATTACATAATATTACATATTTGCCTAAAGCAACAACAAAGGAGCCTTTTTGTCTAAGGCACAATCAACCCCAAAATTATTGGTGAATTGACAAAGAGACTACTAATAGACCCAGATACCAATTATATGTTCAACATTACTACTATTATTTTTTGGTCATTCTTATTTTCACAAGAGGATATGCAAGGCAAGTAACCCCAATCAGCCAATTTTGTGTTCTTTTAAGTAACTAGTTTTACAGAAGCTGAAATGAATGGCTAAAATGGATTCTTACTATATTAAAATAAATAATGCCATTCTATACATCCTCAAATGCCCCACCTGACATCCTTAAAACAATTTCTTAAAAATCTTTATTAATAAATCAGTAGAATTCAGAATAATTTTTAAAAACGAACACATTTCCAGAATTAAAATTAAAATTCTTTTTTTTTTTTTTTAAGATTTTACTTATTTATTTGACAGAGATCACAAGTAGGCAGAGAGGCAGGCAGAGAGAGGGGAGGAAATGGGCTCCCTGCTAAGGAGAGCCCGACATGGGGCTCAATCCCAGGACCCCGGGATCATGACCTGAGCCGAAGGCAGAGGCTTTAACCCACTGAGCCACCCAGGCGCCCCTAAAATTAAAATTCTTAAAAAAAATATTTACTGTATTAGAATAACTATTTTAAAGTGAAAAATGCCTATATATTTTCCTTTTAATTCCTGGGTATATTTTTAACTTAGAGGCTGTTAGTCTACGTGATTAGTGTTATTAATACTCTTACCAGTTCTGTCATATGACTCATGACATGTACGTGCAATTTCTGCCCCTAGCTCTAAGTAATGACCAGCTTTATCCATTCTGGAACCATCTGCTCCCAGTGCAAACATTCCCCCAGCAAAACAGGCCAAATGCCCCATCTTCTTTTCCAAGTGCCCGTTTTTCCATTCTCCAATAAAGGTGAGACCTCCTCGGGATTTCTTAATAAGATGTTTCTCTATAGCCTGTAAGAAAGAGTAGAAATTCAAAATTTTAGAAGCAAAGTGTTAGTATTCAAACTTACTACATTCTTCTAGTTATCATAAAACCTTAATAGGTAATAGGATATTCTACAAATCAGTAACTTTCCCTAACTGGAAGAGTTAATTTATAAAAAGTAAGTTTTGGAGAGCAAACAAGTCGCACAGAATCTTAAATACCGCACCACTACTCGGAAAAAGACAAGGAGAGAGAAGACTGACCTAAAGACATAACATGACCTGCATTACAGGTTTTTTTCTTCTAGTACTAAATGGAATTCGTAAGAATCAGTCAGTTGAGATCATGATGACAAGTTATAATCCAAAAGGTTCTATCAATCTATTTTCTATTTCATACAATAAAGCTATAGAGGAAGAAACCTAGGTTAATCAGAAAAATATGATTTTGGTATTTAGTGAAAATGGTCTTTCCTTTTCCTTGTTAACTACAGCTCTTGTCAAAGCACTTTAAAAAGGCATTATTAGGTGAGACAATTTGTATGTTATAAAGCTTTCAAAACTAGTTAGAAGTTCAAATGTCACCCCTCAGCCCCTTACTTTGCAAATTCAGGTTATTTGTTTTGGGTGCTGTGTCATGGTGATGAGAGGCCATGTGAAAACACAGTCCATCTTCCAGGAATGCCAACTTTACTCAAAAGATGTGGGGATGGCAAGAGAAATATTTTACATTAAACTTGAATGTAACACAACATAGTCTCCAACAAGTACATTGAACTTTATAAAAATGAGATTTTTTAGGGACGCCTGGGTGGCTCAGTTGGTTGAGCGGCTGCCTTCGGCTCAGGTCATGATCCCAGCGTCCTGGGATCGAGTCCCCCATCAGGCTTCTTGCTGGGCAGGGAGCCTGCTTCTTCCTCTGCCTCTGCCTGCCTCTCTGTCTGCCTGTGCTCGCTCTAACAAATAAATAAATAAAAATTTTT